>KZ067233.1:66052-110118 GCA_002091845.1 Anopheles cracens | reverse complement strand
TGTCTTTCGGAGAGTGCATTCCAACGTCCCGAAGGCGGTCAGTTTGCACGTGTCGGTGATCGGATCTGGACGCGCGAGCTCGTGCGCTCGCAGACACGCAGCCTCCACGTTGCTGCCCCGGGAGTCAAGCGGTGTTTCGGATTCCAACGTGTAATTTCACACTTCCGGTTCCGGTGTGTGCGTGTGATTGTGTGTTAGTGAATCAGAGGCCTCCGTTCGTGTGAAATTGGACTTGAACCTGGTGTAGCTTGGGCTATTTCATAACTTCCACGGAACAGTGTTTCCCTTGTCCCCCCTCCCGATTTCTCGGATATCGTGCCGATTTAGCTTATCAGTGCGTCCCGGTAATGTTTACCAAAGTGCCGAAATCACCATCGAACCCACTGATAGCAGCAGGACAGTAACGCGTTGAGTTCGAGTGGTGACAGTAGTGCGTGAACGTCCACTTGCGTCTGTGAGGAAACCGCGCTAGAACACGCCCAAATGGCGAGGACTGTGTGGCCCTTGACCGTCGTGGTGCTGGCGATCGTGTGTAGTGTGGTGCTAGTGCCGCCCGTGGCGAGTGTCCTCGAAGCCAGTGGACAAGGTGAGTCCACGTACGAAGAGTACGACGACGAGAGCCCGTACCGGGGCGCGTACGAACTTCCGGAGGAGGACTTCGAAAGTCTGGAAGACTTCAGCGTGCCCTACGATGAAGTGCTCGATCCGATCACTGACGATGACATTTCTTACTCAGGATACGAATACGAAGAACCGACGTTGGTGGAAGACGACGATGGTGCTGGTGGTGCTTCGTCGGTCAGTTCCAAAGTGGTGACAGTGGTTCCTCCGCAGCAGCAAGCAATACCGATCGGTACCGGTATCGATAAAGACGAGTCGCGAAATGGTAGCACCATGTTTGACGCGGCGCAGAGTTCGCCACTCCCCGGGCACGATAACGTAACGGTGACGTACACCAGCCCACCGGAGGACGAGGACGAGTTTAGCTGCCGTGGCCGTGAGGTAGGTGACAAATATCGCAAATACCGTCCAGAGAGCGGGCGCGTACGCCTTGCTGTTGCGTCATCCCAGGTGTATTATTCATTTATGGAAATTTGCCGAATCCGATTCGAGTGAGAGGAGCGGTGCTACGAAAGATAAGCAGAGGAAGGTGAGACCCCAATCTGTACCTTCCCTAAATGTTCGCCGAGACCAGCGTTTTGTTGACAAAGCCATGCAGACTGAGGCTAGCGGCGAGTGATAAGTTCAATGATTGTCGTATGCTTCAGCGGGTTGATGATCCAGCGCTACCGGGTGCAAATGTTTGTCTGCCGAACTATGATCCAAAGTGTTAGAAGCTATGGGATAGTCATAAGCAATTAGGATTCCTGACGTTTCAAAAGAACAACGTGCAAATGAGTGGGTTCACGTAGGCAGGACTGACTTATCCGGCTGCGGGTATACATTAAGTCAAAGAAAACCTGCCTAGACCTACTTGCAATTGTTGTGTCAACAACGAAGAAGGCTGTAAAATACGAAGCTTATTCCCACTGTGTAACGTTTGGGAATGTTCTCCAGTTATTCCTTTATCCTCTAGGCTTTGACTTTCGTGCGACCGTCCTGTGAAATGTTTCACTTCAGCCAGTCCATTTCTTCTAGTGGTCTTTTGATATAATGGATATAATTGTGTGGATCAGTCCGAAAACTTACGGTTGATAAGTCAACCAAGGTGAAGCTGGAGCAAAAGGAGCAATCCTCATGAGTACAATTGTATTGTACGCGTGCACATAGGCCTGTGACATTCTGTCTATTTGACACTATCTAATCTAAATACGCACCCCATGATATGTGAGATTGAACTCATCATTAATAGTTTAATTCCTGTTTCTGATATATGATGCCTAGTTGAGTAAGCTCGGCACAATACGAAACAGATCCCTGTCTATAGGCTGTTTGATCCCTGTCTTCTGAGAATCTGGCAGAGGGTCAACGTTTTCTAAACATAGAGAGAACGCTGTGCGTGTGCAGCAAGGGAAGCAGCTAGTTATAATCTCTCATAACTCAAAAAAATATCAAAGTAGCCCGAATAATCCAACGGGATCTAATTTTATTGTGCATCAACCATAGTAACCATAGTAACTTCAGCGCCCAGTACTGACCAAAAAAGCAAACAAAAATGTGACTGTTTCATGTTTAACATCCAACATTCGTTTATCTCTTTTCAGGAACTTCCGTCCCAACCGACGTTCGTTAGTCGCGACGTCAGCGTCATCCGCAAGTGTTGCCCGACGGGTGAGATTTTGAAAAGCGAGCATACGAAGTACATGTCGTGCCAGAAGGATGTACGGAGCGCAACGTTACCCCGTCCGATTGTGGCCCGTTTCTACCGGAACTGCATCGAAGATCTGGAGGAGGACATACGGCTGGAAGTGCAATATGGCAGTCCCTGCCCGATCGAGGGCGCTCTGGTGAGCTTCGGCGAGCATACGAACGACACGCTGTACGTGATCCAGAACGGGTCGTTGCTGGTGATCTACGGACCGGAGGTGGATTACGATGTGTACGATAATTACTGCCTCGATCATGATGGCGTGAATGGGACGCTCGTCGGGTACGTGTGTCCGTCGGCGGTGCGCGTGATGCCGGACGTGATCAAGGGCCAGCTATTTATGTTCGCCATCAGTCTGATCCTGGCCGTCCCGGTGCTGCTCGTGACCGCGGCACTGTACATGATCGTACCGGCTCTGCATGACCTGCACGGACGGGCGCTCGCGATGAACTGCGTGAACTTTGCGATCGCCCTGCTGCTGGAATGCTGCTTCCAGTTCCGGAACCGCGGCCAACGTATGCTAGGGGACGACATGGTGCTGGAGAACTATGCCGAGTACTTCATACTGGCCACGTTCTTCTGGTTGCTGGTCAACTGTGGCAATCACTGCTTTCACACCTGGTAAGGCAAATAAGAACGGTCCCCTTCGCTCATGATGCAGTGTATGAAACTGTCTTTGCTCTCCATCGATCACAGGTACAGTGTGCCACGTGCGAGGACATTTAACAAGCAGAGAGAGGACGTGCGCTTCCTTTTATATGCGTTGGTTGCACAGTTCATACCACTGGCGATCATCCTGGCGTACTCTACCACTCCGTCAGGTGAGCAAGCTAGCGAAGTCAACTCTCCCACCGGGGACACTAACCCGTTCTCCACCGTTCAGGTCTGCCTGCCTTCAAGCACTACCTCTTCATACCGATCGGTGTGACGCTCGCGTTGGGTCTGATATTTCTCCTAGCAACCGATA
The DNA here is from genome assembly GCA_002091845.1 of Anopheles cracens. Taxonomy (NCBI): domain Eukaryota; kingdom Metazoa; phylum Arthropoda; class Insecta; order Diptera; family Culicidae; genus Anopheles; species Anopheles cracens. The sequence goes on along the minus strand of KZ067233.1, from coordinate 106,843 downwards.
CGCACCCCATGATATGTGAGATTGAACTCATCATTAATAGTTTAATTCCTGTTTCTGATATATGATGCCTAGTTGAGTAAGCTCGGCACAATACGAAACAGATCCCTGTCTATAGGCTGTTTGATCCCTGTCTTCTGAGAATCTGGCAGAGGGTCAACGTTTTCTAAACATAGAGAGAACGCTGTGCGTGTGCAGCAAGGGAAGCAGCTAGTTATAATCTCTCATAACTCAAAAAAATATCAAAGTAGCCCGAATAATCCAACGGGATCTAATTTTATTGTGCATCAACCATAGTAACCATAGTAACTTCAGCGCCCAGTACTGACCAAAAAAGCAAACAAAAATGTGACTGTTTCATGTTTAACATCCAACATTCGTTTATCTCTTTTCAGGAACTTCCGTCCCAACCGACGTTCGTTAGTCGCGACGTCAGCGTCATCCGCAAGTGTTGCCCGACGGGTGAGATTTTGAAAAGCGAGCATACGAAGTACATGTCGTGCCAGAAGGATGTACGGAGCGCAACGTTACCCCGTCCGATTGTGGCCCGTTTCTACCGGAACTGCATCGAAGATCTGGAGGAGGACATACGGCTGGAAGTGCAATATGGCAGTCCCTGCCCGATCGAGGGCGCTCTGGTGAGCTTCGGCGAGCATACGAACGACACGCTGTACGTGATCCAGAACGGGTCGTTGCTGGTGATCTACGGACCGGAGGTGGATTACGATGTGTACGATAATTACTGCCTCGATCATGATGGCGTGAATGGGACGCTCGTCGGGTACGTGTGTCCGTCGGCGGTGCGCGTGATGCCGGACGTGATCAAGGGCCAGCTATTTATGTTCGCCATCAGTCTGATCCTGGCCGTCCCGGTGCTGCTCGTGACCGCGGCACTGTACATGATCGTACCGGCTCTGCATGACCTGCACGGACGGGCGCTCGCGATGAACTGCGTGAACTTTGCGATCGCCCTGCTGCTGGAATGCTGCTTCCAGTTCCGGAACCGCGGCCAACGTATGCTAGGGGACGACATGGTGCTGGAGAACTATGCCGAGTACTTCATACTGGCCACGTTCTTCTGGTTGCTGGTCAACTGTGGCAATCACTGCTTTCACACCTGGTAAGGCAAATAAGAACGGTCCCCTTCGCTCATGATGCAGTGTATGAAACTGTCTTTGCTCTCCATCGATCACAGGTACAGTGTGCCACGTGCGAGGACATTTAACAAGCAGAGAGAGGACGTGCGCTTCCTTTTATATGCGTTGGTTGCACAGTTCATACCACTGGCGATCATCCTGACGTACTCTACCACTCCGTCAGGTGAGCAAGCTAGCGAAGTCAACTCTCCCACCGGGGACACTAACCCGTTCTCCACCGTTCAGGTCTGCCTGCCTTCAAGCACTACCTCTTCATACCGATCGGTGTGACGCTCGCGTTGGGTCTGATATTTCTCCTAGCAACCGCGGCCGGTCTTCGCCAGTTGAAGCGAAGCTACTACGATCGTTTCTTGATACGATGTCGCCTGTTGGAAGCGAAAAGGGAAGATGAGCTGTGCAACTATCCCGCCGTTTCTATGGTTAAAATAAACAAAGTGATTTACATGTACGTCCCTGGGCTCCGTCCGCCATAACGCCAGTGACAGAACCGCACAGCTCACATACAACCTGTTACCTCTTTCAGGTTCAAGTACACCATTCCGCTGTATTGCGTGATGGCCGTCGTCTGGAACATCATGGCCGTGACGTACTATACCACTCACGAGCTGCCCATCGTCTACGACATCCTGTTTGCGTTCCAGGGCATTCTGATGTTCGTCGTCTTCGTCTGCATGCCCCGACCGTGGCGCGCGATCCGGAGTTATTTCATCTCGAACGATTACTGCACCTGCATGTTCTACCCTACGGCGATCGAATCGGAATGCAAGGAGCAGCAGGTTCGGTTGCCGGCAATTGTGCCCTTGTCGCGTGGCGTCTCCCACGTCACTGCTCCAATGACACCGTGCGCCGTGAAGCAAAACTTGAATCCGTTCAGGTATCTCGAGGACATTGCGGTTGATTGATTGATCTCACTCTTACCGTATGGTAAGGTGGCTAGTTCGCTAGTTCGGTAGCCATCGCTCAGTAAAACCGTTTGTGTAGTTTTAGAGAATGTCGAAAATCATGACCATAGTAAGCAACCCATCTCGTTCGAACGATATGCGCTAATGTTAAGAATCCAAGTGCACGGGCTAGCAACATGTTAGAACATGTTTGACGTTAATGCTGGTGACAAACTATTGACTAGGGGTCTGGTAGTTTGCGCTAGGAGCAAATGATCTATACGTCCACAAAAAGAACAGGTGGATGCATGTAAACACATTGAAGAGATCTTAAAATACAATCACTACAATAGAGGGCGCTAAACGTTGTACGATGGCTTTCTTTCCGTGGAGCTCCGAGCTCCGACGAACAAAGCCTTTTTTGCCTACATGAACCGAGGAGATGCGATAGAAGGATTGTGCAGGGATCAGTACGTAAGCTAAATCGTACGAGTACAGTATCCAACGAAAGTTGACATGTTTCGTGCTTATTAGATGAGTCTGCAACGAGCTACGAAACTGTTGCCTGTCGGGCCGTTCGAATCGTAGTGTGAGTTCCCTCATCATACTGAGTACATATGTTTTACAAGTTACGGCGGAATCCACACGAAGAGTAAAATAGTATCCCGAATAATAGCATAACGTTAAGAAACTTAAAAAAAAACGTTTGTCTTATTTTGATTATTTTTATTGATCTTGGAAAAACGGCGTGTATGTGTACAGTTGTCGATTTAACAAGAACCACCAATGAACGTAGTACTGCACATTGGTCATTTGCCGGGATGAAAATCTTAAAGTCATCTTTGACTTACACGTATATAGTTTACCAAGCAAGAGGTTCAAACTAAGAAATAGTTGAAAAAAATAGTTCCTATCTTCTAAGAATTCCGAGAACCATGCTGTCAAAGTCTTTTTTGTTGGAAAAACCATATGAAAAATCTCAATTTTTTAACCAACTAAACTACGCATCGGAACTGTATGTTTGGCATTGTTCGGGAAAGGTAATTTAATAATTCAAAATTTAAAAACAATCAAACATTGTTAATATAGTTTATTAAATATGTCATACTAATAAAAAAGCATAAAATAAAAAAACTTTCTTTGTTAACCATATGTCATCGAAAAGCTTTGCGTAGGATTGTTGTCTTATATACGACACATTATAGTCTGACATCTATTTTAACTGTTTTTGTACGAAAGAGCGGAGACTGTTTACGATCCCGATTTTTTCACAAATTTTGTAATATTCCATTTTTTCTACTTTATACAGTTGAGGTATTAGGCGCCTCGATGGAGTACATTTATGATAGGCAGCATGCTAGTTAGGCTTTTGCCTTTTTACAACTATTTTGGTCCATGTGTAAGGACATTTTTGCTTTGCTTTCCTAAACAAAAGCTTCATCCATACTTGCAGTAATTGACAAACTGGTTTAAAATGTGTAAAAACACATATAAGGTATAAGTTTATTTTGAACATTCATCACACACAACCATATTGACTGAGCAACTGCTTCAAGTCAGGTTTGGCTTTTATTAGGGATATTATATGAAGAAAGGTACAAAACAGATACTATATCGTGCCTATGACCTATGAAAATATCCACATGACACCGAAGGATATTTATCTTGCCCTTTAGTGTATTTCTTATATTATAGCAAACGAGAACTTGTTAACGAGTACAAGGGCGGGCTAGTAGTAGGTGTGAACAACGTTATTGTTGAGGTACATATCAATTCCCTACGTGATTGCGAATCTCGGTATGGTTTTTGTCATGCTCAGTACTTGTGGTGGCTTTTCATACAGGGCGTTTGGGAAAAAACGCGAAAAGCGTCTATTACAATCCTTACTCGAAATTTGTTAGAAGATTGTGCGCATTAGTTACAGCAAAATATTTCAACATTTTGAGCACAACGGCAAAACTATTTCATAGCTTCCACGGAACAGTGTTTCCCGTGCTCCCTCCATATCTCGGATAACGTGCCGATTTAGATTATCAGTGCGTCCCGCTAATGCTTACCGAAGTGCCGAAATCACCATCGAACCCACTGATAGCAGCAGGACAGTAACGCGTTGAGCGTTGAGTTCGAGCGGGCCCATTTCGGCGGTGACAGTAGTGCGCAAACGTCCACTTGCGTCTGTGAGAGAACCGCGCTAGAACACGCTCAGATGGCGAGAACTGTGTGGCCATTGGCCGTCGTGGTGCTAGCGGTCGTGTGTGGTGTGGTGCTAGTTCCGCCCGTGGCGAGTGCCCTCGAAGCCAGTGGACAAGGTGAGTCCACGTACGAAGAGTACGACGACTAGATCCCGTACCGGGGCGCGTACGAACTTCCGGAGGAGGACTTCGATGAAGTGCTCGATCCGATCACTGACGATGACATTTCTTACGCAGGATACGAATACGAAGAACCGACGTTGGTGGAAGACGACGAAGGTGCTGGTGGTGCCTCGTCGGTCAGTTCCAAAGTGGTGACAGTGGATCCTCCGCAGCAGCAAGCAATACCGGTCGGTACCGATATCGATAAAGACGAGTCGCGCAATGGTAGCACGGAGCAACAGCTCACCATGCCTGACGCAGCGCAGAGTTCGCCACTGCCCGGGCACGATATCGTTTCGGTGTCGTCCACCAGCCCACCAGTGGACGAGGACGAGTTTAGTTGCCGTGACCGTGAGGTAGGTGATACATAAAGACCATGAGGTAGGTGAGGAACAGGTACCTTCCCAAGAGACTTGCTTTTGGTCGACGAACGTATACATTTAGCCAAAGAAAGTTTGCCTAGACCTACTTGCAGTTGTTGTGCCAGCAAAGAAGAAGCCTGTAATGTATGGCTTATTCCCTCTGTGTAATGTTTCGGAAATGTTCTTAAGTTATTCCTTTATCCTCGGGTCTTTGACTTTCTTGCGACCGTCCTGTGTAATGTTTCACTTCAACCGGTCCATCTCTTCTAGTGATCTTTTGACATAACGTTGGATGTTGTCGGATCATTCCGAAAACCGGAAACTTCCGGTTGGGACTCTGTCCTGTGTGTCACCTCATACGTACATTTATGTTGTACGCGTGCACATGAGTCGGTGCCACTGCCACTATTTGACACTATCTAATCTAAATCCTTATTTCTCGGAACGGCACGAAACAAATCTCGGCGGTTTGATAAAACCATTAGAGAATCTGGCAGAAGGTCAAGGATTTCTAAATATATCGGGAACGCTGTGCGCGTGCAGTTAGATCTAATCTCTCACAGCTCAAAAAATTAGTAGCCCGATTAATAAAACGGACGCTAATTTGATTGTGCATCAACTGGTGGCGTGATAGCTCCGTTGCCAAGAAGGTACCGATCGAAAAACCAAACAAAAATGTGACTGTTTCATATGTAGCATCCAACACATACCGCTCACTGCCGTCTCCGTTCGTTTATCTCTTTTCAGAAACTTCCGACCCAACCGACGTTCGTTGGTCGCGACGTCAGCGTCATCCGCAAGTGTTGTCCGCCGGGTGAGAGTTTGAAGAGCGAGCATACGAAGTACGTGTCGTGCCAGAAGGACGCACGGAGCGCAACGTTACCCCGTCCGATTGTGGCCCGGTTCTATCGGGATTGTATCGTGGATCTGGAGGAGGACATACGACTGGATGTGCAATATGGCAGTCCCTGCCCGATCGAGGGATTTCTGGTGAGCTTCGGCGAGCGAACGAACGACACGCTGTACGTGATCCAGAACGGGTCGCTGCTGGTGATCTACGGACCAAAGCTGGGTTACGATGTGTACGACACGTACTGCCTGGATCATGATGGCGTGAATGGGACGCTCGTCGGGTACGTGTGTCCGTTGGCGGTGCGCGTGATGCCGGACTTGATCAAGGGCCAGCTGTTTTTGTACGCCATCAGTCTGATCCTGGCCGTACCGGTGCTGCTCGTGACTGCGGCACTGTACATGATCGTACCGGCTCTGCATGACCTGCACGGATGGGCGCTCGCGATGAACTGCATCAACTTTACGATCGCCCTGCTGCTGGAATGCTGCTTCCAGTTCCGGAACCGCGGCGAACGGATGTTGTTGGACGACATGGTGCTGGAGAACTATGCCGAGTACTTCATACTGGCCACGTTCTTCTGGTTACTGGTCAACTGTGGTAATAACTGCTATCACACCTGGTAAGGCAAATACCGACGGTCCCCTTCGCTCACGGTGTATGAAATAATATGTTTTTGCTCTCCATCTACCACAGGTACAGTGTGCCACGTGGGATGACATTTAGCAAGCAGGTAGAGTACGTACGCTTCGTTTTGTATGCGTTGGTTGCACAGTTCATACCACTGGCGATCATCCTGACGTACTCTACCACTCCGTCAGGTGAGCAAGCTAGCGAAGTCAACTCTCCCTCCGGGGCCACTAACCCGTTCTCCACCGTTCAGGTCTACCTGCCTTCAAGCACTACCTCTTCATACCGATCGGTGTGACGCTCGCGTTGGGTAAAAAAACGTGTGCCTTTTTTCGGTTTTTTATTGATCATTTGTTCAGGCGCTGGGGAAAAACGGCGTGAGTGTGTGCAGTTGTCGATTTAACAAGAACCACAAACAAACGTAACACTGTAGATTGTAAGACCCTATACGACTCTAGCACTCACTTCAAAATTGGCATAAATGGCTCGTCTACTCGGCTACCGGTTTTATCGCTAAATATTGCCCATGGTCCATACGATCCAGGGGGAGGGGACCGTCATTGTTATAATTGTGAACTTTTTTTCTAAATTGTTTGTAACTATTAGCAGCAGCAACAGGCGTGCGTGCATGGTATGGTGATGCGAAACAATCTTAAATATACACTTCGCTAGAACGCACAACCAGAGCAAACATGAAACAAAAACAATTCGAAACTATATACATCGATCGGTCGGTACGGTGATTAAAAACATATAAACACTTACAAAACAACGGAATTCCGGTAAAACTGTAGTTCTGAATGAAACGAAGCCTTGAGTTACAAGAAAAAAAACCCCGTGGGCTACTTCATCGACGAGAGAGAAAGAGAGAGCGCGTGCAACGGGCTATAAATGTAATTAATTGCTGCTGCTTGGCGCAGGGCTGGAACGTTGTCAAAGCACTTCACTGGCCGGTAGGACGCCTCAGCTAGTTGATACGGTGTAGTGGGAACGATGCAGCGAACGCTTCAGAACGTGCTCAATTGTCCGGTTTGTCTGCCTTTATCTGCCTTTCAGAACTACTCTAGCTAAGCTAATGCAATAAGGCCTCACCTTGTGGTGCACTCCGCCGCACGCACGCTGATGCTTTCTCCTAAGTGCTTTGTTTGAATTTCTATCGCGTAGCTTTCTGGTGACTAAGGTATTATCACACGCTGGATGTTAGCAGTTGATGGTGGTTTGGAAGAAAATCTACGATAGGCGTGCACGGGGGTTAGCGTAAGCGAACCGCACAAAACCGCACGCTGAGTGCTATCGGAACGAACGTTTCCGATCGTAAATTGATAAAGTTCGAATCGAAGTTTGGCGCACAGTTTTAGAATTTGAGCACCTTTTCCTTGGGTTCAAGTTGCAGGCAATCTCATAATGATGCATAAGCGACAGTAGAAGACAAGTTTACGATCGGTTTACGATCGGAAACCTCTTTCGATCGGTTCTTAGTAAGGTCTATAGAATATTGTTTCGTTTCGACAGCGCCCTTACGAGCACTGTTAAACGAACATCGGACCCTCTTAAACCTCCGACAACAATTTGGTTTGGCTTTCCCTCCGCCGTCTGCCGGCGGAAGGTGATGGCAGCCGCTGCTAGTATCGATTGGTAGACTGCGATCAGTCGATCTCGTCGAACGATGGTGACGGGCAGCGTTTTTCCACCGCAAACGGTGGGCTGATGCCGACCAGCCCGGTAACGCCGCGTGTGCCGGTGCTCTGGAAGTAGAGCAGCTGGTAGCGTGTACCGAGCGGTAGGCTCACGTTCTCCGAGAACGTCAGCTGCACTCCGCGCGTGTTCTGCATGTGCTGCAGCTGCTGCTCGTTCAGCTGGTGCTGCTTGTCCTTGTACGTCTCGGTGTACTCGTACGCCAGGTACTCGCTCAGGCTGGTAAAGTTCTCCTGCGGGAAGACGGAAGTGAGTGGAACGATGTTCGCCACCGTAACGCAGCACGCAACTCACCCGGTAGATGCCGATCCAGTCGGCGTTGCTCTCCTCGAACCCGTTCGGAATGGTGTACTCGATGGTGTTCGGTTCCCCGACCAGCCAGAGCTCGATCGGCTTGAACGTGATCGTGCGCTCGGTTGTGTCCTCGTACACCTGCCCGTAGTCGATCAGATCCGCGACGAGATCGTCGAAAGAATGCACATCGGTATTATTAGCCATCGCGAGTTTGTAGCTGAGTCGATTATTATGCTCGTTCCGGAAGTGTTCCACGTTTTGCCGCGATTTGCGGTTAATCTGAACGTGCGTGTGTGTGTGTTTGCGTTTGTGTGCGCCATTACAAAGAGCATTTTCACCCATCCCAAATAGCGCCACCCGAACAGATCGAATCGGAACAGAGGCAGGCAGGCAGGCAGGCAGGCAGACACATCCCAAAAACGAAGCCGCAGTTAGTTTCGTGCAGGTTGGTGCAGATACAGTGAGAGCGATTGCGCGTGTATTAACGGTGTGGTGGTTAGAAGAAAGGTCGCATTGTGAAAGCGAAAAAGAAAGAAAGAGAAATGAAACATTTACCAAAAAGCGTAAACCACACAAACGAAAGAAAGCTTTTAGCAAGCAACAAATGTTGTAAAAAGATAAGGAAATATTACTATTAAAACCCCAAGTAAGTAGGGTTCAAAGGATTCAATAAGGATTCAAATGAACTAATTAGTAAAAAAAACGTGTGCCTTTTTTCGGTTTTTTATTGATCATTTGTTCAGGCGCTGGGGAAAAACGGCGTGAGTGTGTGCAGTTGTCGATTTAACAAGAACCACAAACAAACGTAACACTGTAGATTGTAAGACCCTATACGACTCTAGCACTCACTTCAAAATTGGCATAAATGGCTCGTCTACTCGGCTACCGGTCTTATCGCTAAATATTGCCCATGGTCCATACGATCCAGGGGGAGGGGACCGTCTTTGTTATAATTGTGAACTTTTTTTTCTAAATTGTTTGTAACTATTAGCAGCAGCAACAGGCGTGCGTGCATGGTATGGTGATGCGAAACAATCTTAAATATACACTTCGCTAGAACGCACAACCAGAGCAAACATGAAACAAAAACAATTCGAAACTATATACATCGATCGGTCGGTACGGTGATTAAAAACATATAAACACTTACAAAACAACGGAATTCCGGTAAAACTGTAGTTCTGAATGAAACGAAGCCTTGAGTTACAAGAAAAAAAACCCCGTGGGCTACTTCATCGACGAGAGAGAAAGAGAGAGCGCGTGCAACGGGCTATAAATGTAATTAATTGCTGCTGCTTGGCGCAGGGCTGGAACGTTGTCAAAGCACTTCACTGGCCGGTTGGACGCCTCAGCTAGTTGATACGGTGTTGTGGGAACGATGCAGCGAACGCTTCAGAACGTGCTCAATTGTCCGGTTTGTCTGCCTTTATCTGCCTTTCAGAACTACTCTAGCTAAGCTAATGCAATAAGGCCTCACCTTGTGGTGCACTCCGCCGCACGCACGCTGATGCTTTCTCCTAAGTGCTTTGTTTGAATTTCTATCGCGTAGCTTTCTGGTGACTAAGGTATTATCACACGCTGGATGTTAGCAGTTGATGGTGGTTTGGAAGAAAATCTACGATAGGCGTGCACGGGGGTTAGCGTAAGCGAACCGCACAAAACCGCACGCTGAGTGCTATCGGAACGAACGTTTCCGATCGTAAATTGATAAAGTTCGAATCGAAGTTTGGCGCACAGTTTTAGAATTTGAGCACCTTTTCCTTGGGTTCAAGTTGCAGGCAATCTTATAATGATGCATAAGCGACAGTAGAAGACAAGTTTACGATCGGTTTACGATCGGAAACCTCTTTCGATCGGTTCTTAGTAAGGTCTATAGAATATTGTTTCGTTTCGACAGCGCCCTTATGAGCACTGTTAAACGAACATCGGACCCCCTTAAACCTCCGACAACAATTTGGTTTGGCTTTCCCTCCGCCGTCTGCCCGCGGAAGGTGATGGCAGCCGCTGCTAGTATCGATTGGTAGACTGCGATCAGTCGATCTCGTCGAACGATGGTGACGGGCAGCGTTTTTCCACCGCAAACGGTGGGCTGATGCCGACCAGCCCGGTAACGCCGCGTGTGCCGGTGCTCTGGAAGTAGAGCAGCGGCGGAAGGTGATGGCAGCCGCTGCTAGTATCGATTGGTAGACTGCGATCAGTCGATCTCGTCGAACGATGGTGACGGGCAGCGTTTTTCCACCGCAAACGGTGGGCTGATGCCGACCAGCCCGGTAACGCCGCGTGTGCCGGTGCTCTGGAAGTAGAGCAGCTGGTAGCGTGTACCGAGCGGTAGGCTCACGTTCTCCGAGAACGTCAGCTGCACTCCGCGCGTGTTCTGCATGTGCTGCAGCTGCTGCTCGTTCAGCTGGTGCTGCTTGTCCTTGTACGTCTCGGTGTACTCGTACGCCAGGTACTCGCTCAGGCTGGTAAAGTTCTCCTGCGGGAAGACGGAAGTGAGTGGAACGATGTTCGCCACCGTAACGCAGCACGCAACTCACCCGGTAGATGCCGATCCAGTCGGCGTTGCTCTCCTCGAACCCGTTCGGAATGGTGTACTCGATGGTGTTCGGTTCCCCGACCAGCCAGAGCTCGATCGGCTTGAACGTGATCGTGCGCTCGGTCGTGTCCTCGTACACCTGCCCGTAGTCGATCAGATCCGCGACGAGATCGTCGAAAGAATGCACATCGGTATTATTAGCCATCGCGAGTTTGTAGCTGAGTCGATTATTATGCTCGTTCCGGAAGTGTTCCACGTTTTGCCGCGATTTGCGGTTAATCTGAACGTGCGTGTGTGTGTGTTTGCGTTTGTGTGCGCCATTACAAAGAGCATTTTCACCCATCCCAAATAGCGCCACCCGAACAGATCGAATCGGAACAGAGGCAGGCAGGCAGGCAGGCAGGCAGGCAGACACATCCCAAAAACGAAGCCGCAGTTAGTTTCGTGCAGGTTGGTGCAGATACAGTGAGAGCGATTGCGCGTGTATTAACGGTGTGGTGGTTAGAAGAAAGGTCGCATTGTGAAAGCGAAAAAGAAAGAAAGAGAAATGAAACATTTACCAAAAAGCGTAAACCACACAAACGAAAGAAAGCTTTTAGCAAGCAACAAATGTTGTAAAAAGATAAGGAAATATTACTATTAAAACCCCAAGTAAGTAGGGTTCAAAGGATTCAAATGAACTAATTAGTAGAACCTTCAAGAGAAAACGATTAAACACAAATAGATAGGTTAAGCTAACTTAACAAAGTAGGTGAAAGTGGAAAGTGGATAACAACACAATTGAAAAATATAAATAAAATTATGAAATTTATACATATTTTACTAATGATGCACAACTATTCGTAGATGTCCATAATTATGGCTTTCAATCTCATGTACTGTAAGATAAATTTCAATAATTCAAAAAAAAAAACATTTGCATGGATGATTTGTTCAGGTAGTGTATGAAATGCGATACAGTAATGTACATCATCAATACGTTATAATAAGATTTACTATCTGCAAAGGCTTAGAGAGCACTAAATTTATGAATCGAATGAACACGTATTATCAACTTTAGGGAACATTATAGCAAACATTATATCATGCTTATGAGCGATTATAGCAAAAGAAATTAAACTAGAGGTAGTGAATACCATTTTACCATTATACCCAAAACAACTGAACCAAGCTAATGTTACGTGAAAGCGAGGCGAAAATTTACACATGAACACAGCGAGACATGATTTGCTAGCGCTCACTCTCGCCCGGGTGTGAGACGTCGCGACTCGAACTCACCCTGGCATCCCTGGAAGCGTCCGTCCCTACACTGTGCAACGCTGCGGGGTGTCGTTTCTTACGCCGTATCGTCTTAAGCTTCCGGCTAGTTGCGGTGGTGGTAGCAGTGGCGTACAGATTGCCATTCTCGTCTCGACCACCAGTCCCGAGCGAACACTGAGCCCGTGGGGCGAATTCGCGTGGTAACACCGGCGACCGGAGATGGTTAGAAGGGTGATGGAACACCAAGACCAAACACACACACGCACACATACACAGATGCACGAATTAAAAGCACATAAAATGTAGAGGAAGGAAGTGTGATTAGATTTCCCGGCTTGATTCGTTCCGATGGGTATGGGGAAATTGAATTTCCATGCCCTCACACACACACACAAACACACAGTGGGAGATGACGCGTCCAGAAATAGGACGAGCTTTTATGTACAGCGAGGAACACATCCGGAGCAGGCTTCGAAGAATTGGTAGGAAAACGAAGAAAGAAAAAAACGTTTCCCGGGTGCCACAAAACAAAAACGTACCTTCAGCGTGAACTCACTGGTGACCGGTTTGTGATCGCTAATACTGTAACTCGGGTGACTTTTGTAGGACGTTTGTTCCACCGCCAGGCGCACGTTCCGATAGTTGTTCTCGTTCACCGCGTACAGTATCCGATCGGTCCAGGCGGGTCTTCGTCTACGAGTGAAGCAATGTAGTGAAAAGTGTCACGAAGGAGCTGGCGCGTTGCACTTACTTCATGTCGTATTCGTTGCTGCCGTGCTCGAACTTGAACGTTGGTGGGAACTGGGGCAACCGTTCCTGCAGCTGGGTAAAAGCACGCCGTTCGCGTCGCACCAGCAGCAGCTGGTCCTTCTCGATCAGCTGCTTCAGCTCGTCCCGGGCCACCATCGCCCGGATCTCATCGGCCGATGTGGTCGCTTCGCCCGTCAGTCGGAAGTTCAAATCACCGAACCAGAACACGTAGCTGCGGAGGTGACGGAAGAGAGGCGTTAGTGTCAGGTCCAATTTCTAGCATTCTAGCATTTCTAGCGAGTCCCTACTCATGATCGAAGATGGTCTCCTTCGCCTTGACGTGGAACTTTTGCTCCTGCACGATCCGCTCGTAGTCATTGATGCGCTCCTCCAGCATGTGGTCATGGGCGGCCAGATGTGCGTTCACCAGACAGATCGAACTACCGTACAGGTTCAGGCGTATGCTGACAGCACCCTTGTTGCCCTACGGTTACAAACGGCATTAGTAGTCGAACGGTGACTTAGTAACCCCTTAGTCCCCTTGGTAGCAAACCCGTACCCATATGCCACCCAGTCCGGTTCGCGTGTACTCCGTCTCGACCTGCCGCAGATGCAGCAGGTGTTTCCGGCGGGCAAACACCGACAGCAGCAGACCCTGCATCTGTTCCGTCTTGATCACGACGTAGTCGCGCTCCTTCAGCACCTCCTTGAACTTCTGCGTCCACAGATCATCTTTGAACAGGTTGTACAGTGTGTTCTGGGGCTGTGCGTTCACCTCCTGGAGGCTGGTGTACGGAAACAAATGGTGATTAGTAGCTGGAAGTTGATCGCCACTGGAAGCTTTTAGTTACCCGACCACGAACACGTCCGGCAGATGTGTGTCCTGCTCCGGGCGGGTTTCCAACCCAAGCAGCTTGTTGAGGGAGATGTTTTCCGGGAACTTGGTGCTGACATTCCACGTCACGATGTAGATTCTGAGGGCGATAGGGAGCAAGCGGACGATACTTAAGAGTGTTAACGTCGTCGAGAATGGTGTTTTGTACGATCCTTCACATGGTTCTAACTACTGTTTGGGTTAGTTAGTTATTTGTTGTGGACGATAATAGGAATCATCAAGAGATTATGCCTTCCGCTCCCAATAAAACAATACATTGATGCGTTCCTTCCAACAAATCCAACTGAAAACTTCAATATTTTTGTGGCGCTATTGCAAAACAATCCATAAAAACCTCTTGCATAAAGCGCATTTATGTCCGCGAGCGCGTTGCGTGTGGAATAACGAAAAGCACAGTTCATTTCCTATGATGTATGATGCACACGGAGCCGCACGATAATCGCGGATAACAGCTGCGATCGCGCGCGCCGAATTCCTGACGCTACGGCCACCATTATATGACTCGGACGACTTCGATTGCGTTTTCGACAATGCTTTGTTAAGTGTTTTGTTGTGTTGTTTGCGAAATAGCATACTGAGTCACTTATTCGAAGGTGTTGAAGGACTTTTTAATCGAGGATAAAGTCATCTTCGTCTAGTTTTTGGAATATTCACGTCCCAAGTCGAAGTACTGAGCACCAGTTACCTGCACGGGTTGTACGCCCTATGGTCCTGCTTTGCGGGGTACGACTTCCGGCGCCGTTTCGACGACTTTCGCCCAAACATGGTCGAGCCGCTGGTGTGACTTGCGAGGCGTCTCTACAAATAAAACCTTAACCGATCATCCGGTTGCACACCCCAGCACACACAAAACACAACAGATCGAATCGAGGGCAAGGTCTTCTCTCCGGTGAGGAGACCGTTTACACTTTTTCTTTTCGGGAGGCTTTTGCTTCCGATTTTCCCTCTCGCACCGACCGCAAACCGTTTGCGGACACTTGACACGGTCTGCACGTGCTCAGTACCGATCTGCTACTGATCGTCCACAGCCGGCCGTTGGTTCCACTGACGACCAAAACGGTGCCAAACGCTTGGAGGCTCCAGTGCGCACTCCGATCGGTCGGTCAGCCAGTCAGCTGTTCGCGCACGATCGTTGGAGAGAAACAACCACGCGGAACAGGCACGAAAAGTGAAAAACGCCACGCCACTCCCTCCACCCATCCGGCTGTAACACTTCGTTTCGTGCGCTTCTCTTTTGCCACCGCTTCGTTTTTTCCGCAAACGCACTCTTCGAAGGGGCGGGCGGAATTGACCGATAAAGCCGGGCGGTGGTGGCGCCGCTTTTTCCGCATGCACTTTTGCGCCCCGAGAAGAAAATGAGGACACGCGCGCTTTGTTTTGGGCTGGTGTGCTGGAGGGAGGGCAAGCAGACAGACACAGCAAGCGCGCACGGCGAGCTGAGCGAACGCCCGAACGATGTCATTATTTCCATTTTTTGTGGTCGAAAGAGGCGAGAGTGTTGGAAACTAATCGCGGCGCTGGGTGTGCCGTGAGTGGGAAAGGTGTTGGAAGCGCATTTTTTAATGTACAACACGTAGTAAATATAATTATTTCAATCATCAAGTCAATAACCGGTGGAAAATCGTTAAAGAACTACCCGATCGAGCGTAAGTAAGGCACGGATGTAGGGCAACTTACATAGCTTCTGGCGCCATTTGAAATTGTCCGCCTAAAAGTATGCAATTTACTCACTGAAGCGATCAATAGTCGATCAAGACAGGACACATCATGCGTTAATAGAGCATTTGCTTTACAAATTGCTTACTTTCGCACAGATATATTTAGTATGTAGCTTAATTTAACTTGTCCGGTGAATAGATGTTCCCCGATGGGATGCTTCCCAAACAACCTTAGAATGTATGCTTATCTTTATGAAACTAAAACTTCTAAATTTGTTAGTAATTAATGTTGTCATGCAGATAGTAGAATTTGTGGCGCAAATTTAATCTGTCAGCCTAAAAGTATGCAATCTTATTAACCCAAAAGTATCGGTTGGAAAGCATAGGATTTTTTACTTATTGATGCTGTATTTTCATAAATTTTTAATATTTTTTGATGATGTTTGTGTAACACACACTTGAACATCTTAAGCAAGTGAGGTTAATAGGCAGAATTGTTTGTGATAAAACAATTTTTCAGTCAACTGCATGCATGACAAGAGTTTAGATACATTGTTCACATGACTATATATGGTTTAGCAATTTTTACGATAAACATTCACTCTTGCTGCACAAAAACAGTGACAATTACCTTGTCACTACATCCGACCAAAGCTCAAGGAAGTGTTGTCATAGGTCTGCGCGCATCGCGTTAGTGGAATGCAACATAAAAAAACCCCGCATCATTACATTACAATCAACACGCACGACGGTAATCCGATCCGCCGGATAGAGACCGCACGAAACAACCAGTTCGTGGCACGAGACGGAAACCGGCTGCCAAATTCCACGGTGAATTATTTTCACCGCTTCATGCGCGAGGATCATCCACTCCTTCGCGTTATGCACATCACCAGCACACCATGCGATTGCGTCTGTTTTTATTTCACCGAACGCGCGCGCTCGAAAAAAAAAAAACATTTGCATGGATGATTTGTTCAGGTAGTGTATGAAATGCGATACAGTAATGTACATCATCAATACGTTATAATAAGATTTACTATCTGCAAAGGCTTAGAGAGCACTAAATTTATGAATCGAATGAACACGTATTATCAACTTTAGGGAACATTATAGCAAACATTATATCATGCTTATGAGCGATTATAGCAAAAGAAATTAAACTAGAGGTAGTGAATACCATTTTACCATTATACCCAAAACAACTGAACCAAGCTAATGTTACGTGAAAGCGAGGCGAAAATTTACACATGAACACAGCGAGACATGATTTGCTAGCGCTCACTCTCGCCCGGGTGTGAGACGTCGCGACTCGAACTCACCCTGGCATCCCTGGAAGCGTCCGTCCCTACACTGTGCAACGCTGCGGGGTGTCGTTTCTTACGCCGTATCGTCTTAAGCTTCCGGCTAGTTGCGGTGGTGGTAGCAGTGGCGTACAGATTGCCATTCTCGTCTCGACCACCAGTCCCGAGCGAACACTGAGCCCGTGGGGCGAATTCGCGTGGTAACACCGGCGACCGGAGATGGTTAGAAGGGTGATGGAACACCAAGACCAAACACACACACGCACACATACACAGATGCACGAATTAAAAGCACATAAAATGTAGAGGAAGGAAGTGTGATTAGATTTCCCGGCTTGATTCGTTCCGATGGGTATGGGGAAATTGAATTTCCATGCCCTCACACACACACACAAACACACAGTGGGAGATGACGCGTCCAGAAATAGGACGAGCTTTTATGTACAGCGAGGAACACATCCGGAGCAGGCTTCGAAGAATTGGTAGGAAAACGAAGAAAGAAAAAAACGTTTCCCGGGTGCCACAAAACAAAAACGTACCTTCAGCGTGAACTCACTGGTGACCGGTTTGTGATCGCTAATACTGTAACTCGGGTGACTTTTGTAGGACGTTTGTTCCACCGCCAGGCGCACGTTCCGATAGTTGTTCTCGTTCACCGCGTACAGTATCCGATCGGTCCAGGCGGGTCTTCGTCTACGAGTGAAGCAATGTAGTGAAAAGTGTCACGAAGGAGCTGGCGCGTTGCACTTACTTCATGTCGTATTCGTTGCTGCCGTGCTCGAACTTGAACGTTGGTGGGAACTGGGGCAACCGTTCCTGCAGCTGGGTAAAAGCACGCCGTTCGCGTCGCACCAGCAGCAGCTGGTCCTTCTCGATCAGCTGCTTCAGCTCGTCCCGGGCCACCATCGCCCGGATCTCATCGGCCGATGTGGTCGCTTCGCCCGTCAGTCGGAAGTTCAAATCACCGAACCAGAACACGTAGCTGCGGAGGTGACGGAAGAGAGGCGTTAGTGTCAGGTCCAATTTCTAGCATTCTAGCATTTCTAGCGAGTCCCTACTCATGATCGAAGATGGTCTCCTTCGCCTTGACGTGGAACTTTTGCTCCTGCACGATCCGCTCGTAGTCATTGATGCGCTCCTCCAGCATGTGGTCATGGGCGGCCAGATGTGCGTTCACCAGACAGATCGAACTACCGTACAGGTTCAGGCGTATGCTGACAGCACCCTTGTTGCCCTACGGTTACAAACGGCATTAGTAGTCGAACGGTGACTTAGTAACCCCTTAGTCCCCTTGGTAGCAAACCCGTACCCATATGCCACCCAGTCCGGTTCGCGTGTACTCCGTCTCGACCTGCCGCAGATGCAGCAGGTGTTTCCGGCGGGCAAACACCGACAGCAGCAGACCCTGCATCTGTTCCGTCTTGATCACGACGTAGTCGCGCTCCTTCAGCACCTCCTTGAACTTCTGCGTCCACAGATCATCTTTGAACAGGTTGTACAGTGTGTTCTGGGGCTGTGCGTTCACCTCCTGGAGGCTGGGGAAACAAAGAAACAAATGGTGATTAGTAGCTGGAAGTTGATCACTGGAAGCTTTTAGTACCTACCCGACCACGAACACGTCCGGCAGATGTGTGTCCTGCTCCGGGCGGGTTTCCAACCCAAGCAGCTTGTTGAGGGAGATGTTTTCCGGGAACTTGGTGCTGACATTCCACGTCACGATGTAGATTCTGAGGGCGATAGGGAGCAAGCGGACGAGACTTAAGAGTGTTAACGTCGCCGAGAATGGTGTTTTGTACGATCCTTAACATGGTTCTAACTACTGTTGGGGTTAGTTAGTTATTTGTTGTGGACGATAATAGGAATCATCAAGAGATTATGCCTTCCGCTCCCAATAAAACAATACATTGATGCGTTCCTTCCAACAAATCCAACTGAAAACTTCAATATTTTTGTGGCGCTATTGCAAAACAATCCATAAAAACCTCTTGCATAAAGCGCATTTATGTCCGCGAGCGCGTTGCGTGTGGAATAACGAAAAGCACAGTTCATTTCCTATGATGTATGATGCACACGGAGCCGCACGATAATCGCGGATAACAGCTGCGATCGCGCGCGCCGAATTCCTGACGCTACGGCCACCATTATATGACTCGGACGACTTCGATTGCGTTTTCGACAATGCTTTGTTAAGTGTTTTGTTGTGTTGTTTGCGAAATAGCATACTGAGTCACTTATTCGAAGGTGTTGAAGGACTTTTTAATCGAGGATAAAGTCATCTTCGTCTAGTTTTTGGAATATTCACGTCCCAAGTCGAAGTACTGAGCACCAGTTACCTGCACGGGTTGTACGCCCTATGGTCCTGCTTTGCGGGGTACGACTTCCGGCGCCGTTTCGACGACTTTCGCCCAAACATGGTCGAGCCGCTGGTGTGACTTGCGAGGCGTCTCTACAAATAAAACCTTAACCGATCATCCGGTTGCACACCCCAGCACACACAAAACACAACAGATCGAATCGAGGGCAAGGTCTTCTCTCCGGTGAGGAGACCGTTTACACTTTTTCTTTTCGGGAGGCTTTTGCTTCCGATTTTCCCTCTCGCACCGACCGCAAACCGTTTGCGGACACTTGACACGGTCTGCACGTGTTCAGAGCAAATGTGTTTGAATTTGTTGGCTCTTTCTTCGGCGTTCCGGAGTCTCCACACAAGGTGTCCGGATGGTGTCTTTATCGTCAAGGTTTACTACCCACTGCAGGGGGCAGACGAAGGTGTTAGACGAGGGGCAGAAGAGTGTAAACCAGCTTCTGCACGGGGGTTTTACGAGGTTGTTTGCGAATTGTACTGTTTTTTTTTGTTTTGTTTCGTCTATTTCGTTGACACGTTCACCTATCGTACGATGCAGCTGCGCCGTGGATGAGGTGACCCCCCTCATAATCTATGTTGCCTGTTGTGCGGGGAGAGGAGGAGACCACATGACGATGATGAAGGTGGCTGATTTGTTTTTGAAGGAAGTTTTTTCACCTTCTTTGGCGACAAAGTGGCACATTTAAAACACACTTGAAGCACACTATCACAATCACTCGGTCGCTCGCAGAACACCATTAGCTTCGGGGTTTACTTTTTCCGCCTGTTGCCTGGTATTATGGCCAATTAATTCTCGTGACGACGGTCAACTGGTTGTAGAAACAGCGTGGCGGAATCTATTTTTAATACGCGCTCACCGCCGCTCTACCGGCTAGCCAGTCCGCCGAGCGGGCGAGAACACCCAGAACGCGCATATCTCGTACGGAACATGAATCAATTATTGCCTCTGCACGTCGGCCACTTTTGGAGCGCGGCTCTTCCAGAACTAGGTCACCTTAGTAAACAGTTTCTAACAAACCCAAATAAACACACAACTCTAGGGTCTCTACCAGTCTGTTTCAAGTAGAAAAGGTTATCCAGTAATAGTGTGCGTGAGGATCGTCATCAAAAGTTCGACTCGTGTGAACCCACCTAATGTGTCATAGAAAGGAACAGAGTAGTTATACCGGTATCATAGTATCATCACTTGGTTTGGTCCGGTTCCATTTTCTGCGGAAATATTCGACTATAAATAGTTCGATGAACATGCATACTCTCCACGCTAACGGCTTGCCTCGCCTCAGATGGCCTGGTCGCACCAAAAAGGTTCCAAATTCTGGATGAGTAATCAAGTGATTAGAGCCAGTTCGACCGGTTGAACTGCGCAACACCCGCGAGATGCTGCTGGCATTAGAATTGCGTCAGAATCGAGGCAGCTCTATCGCTGCCCTCCGGGCTGAAATTACATTAAACAACCTTGGACGGACCCGCACTTCTAGAAAACACCGACATTGCAATGACGGTTATTTTCTTATCGAGCGGAGCAAATGTGTTTGAATTTGTTGGCTCTTTCTTCGGCGTTCCGGAGTCTCCACACAAGGTGTCCGGATGGTGTCTTTATCGTCAAGGTTTACTACCCACTGCAGGGGGCAGACGAAGGTGTTAGACGAGGGGCAGAAGAGTGTAACCTCCTCCTCCTCCTCCTTCAAGGCGAACATGATTGATATTTCAGCTGCAAGTCGTGATTCGCGGTACGAATGGGTTTGAATGGAACGTTTTATGGCATTTAACTGAAATAGACTCTTCGAATGATGTCACCTAATGCCTGCAGTACTTAACTATTAGTTTTATGGCATGTTTGTACTAGAAATTTGTTGCCAAATGAGATTTGGAGCTCATTTGAGACGGCTTAATCCAGTTTGTTTGACACGGTTAAAGTATGAGACTTATTGTCTTAGTAAGTCCTTCAATAATTGACGGCGAACAAAATCCAAACAAATGTATAACATCTGTGTCAACATGTCTCACTACAAGGGTGTAGCCATACGCAACGAATTCCAATTTAAACCCACGAAAGAAACGCTCGCATGAAGCAAGATTACAAAAAAGAGTCTGTATGTCTGTTTACATGTTTTCTTCTAAGAGAGGAATAAAAGGACACAGTCGTTTACATGCGATTGGAACGTTCCTGATCAAAGCATTATCGCGGCACAGAATAGGCGGGTTCACACGAGTCGAACTCTGCTCGAATTTGTACGATCTACGAACCTTTTTTTGCCAATGTATTACTGAGTAGAGCAAAGTTCGTCGAGTCTGTTTCAAGTAGAAAAGGTTATCCAGTAATAGTGTGCGTGAGGATCGTCATCAAAAGTTCGACTCGTGTGAACCCACCTAATGTGTCATAGAAAGGAACAGAGTAGTTATACCGGTATCATAGTATCATCACTTGGTTTGGTCCGGTTCCATTTTCTGCGGAAATATTCGACTATAAATAGTTCGATGAACATGCATACTCTCCACGCTAACGGCTTGCCTCGCCTCAGATGGCCTGGTCGCACCAAAAAGGTTCCAAATTCTGGATGAGTAATCAAGTGATTAGAGCCAGTTCGACCGGTTGAACTGCGCAACACCCGCGAGATGCTGCGGGCATTAGAATTGCGTCAGAATCGAGGCAGCTCTATCGCTGCCCTCCGGGCTGAAATTACATTAAACAACCTTGGACGGACCCGCACTTCTAGAAAACACCGACATTGCAATGACGGTTATTTTCTTATCGAGCGGAGCAAATGTGTTTGAATTTGTTGGCTCTTTCTTCGGCGTTCCGGAGTCTCCACACAAGGTGTCCGGATGGTGTCTTTATCGTCAAGGTTTACTACCCACTGCAGGGGGCAGACGAAGACATGAAATTGAGCTATTTCTAGGTTTGGGATGACAACGAGAGCCGTTTTTTATGTATGGACTTTATATCGAATGACAGCGAGAAATTTCTCGCGAGAAATTTCGCGCTACGTCTATTTGCACGGTTACACAAAGCTTTTCAGCACAAACTCTTTGTCTTCAGAAAAACAATTGCAATTGCAGCCTCCAAGCGACTTGTCAGTGTTTACAAATATTACCCACAAACTGTTTTTTAAATATCTGCCCAATCTTTTCCACGTTCCACTTTGTAAAACTCTTCCCCCCAGTCTGTCTGTCACACGAATCTCCCACAGCCCATAACGCGCCGTTTGCCATCGTGCAATGGCCGATTATCGATCGTTAATTTACCCATAAGCCCGCTCCAGTGCTGCTTGGTACACCCTCTGCACCCGATCGCTCGGGAAGTTAATTTATTTAACGATCACCCCCGCAAAGTGGTCTTAAATCATTGCTCAAAAACGCATCGAGTGGCCGCCCGGTAGGCTCAACCCGTCGTGCCCAAACGCTCGGAGCGTCAATCGCCACATTGTTGTGCGACGAGCGTTAGCTTCACCCGACGAAGACGGCCGGCGTCCGCAAAAGCCACAAGACAAGGCACCACTTAAGGTGTCCGCAGTGGGCAGGAACGGGCACTAAAAATAAACTCTTACTGCGGAGCAGGAACCGCTTAATCCTACCGCTTTCACCACTGGGACACCGCAGCGCCGGACCGCAGGACGTGTGTAAAGGTCCGGCTGACATACTTTTCAACTTTGTTTCGGGAGCATCGGAAGTCATCATAATGCCATTACGAGACACAGTCACCCCGGTGATCTTTACCCAGATTCCGAATCGAATTCTTCGAATCGACCCGGGAGCCGACGGAGAGAGGCGTTTTCTTCCGCAAGATCATTTGTTTACCATAATCTGGCCGGAGCAATCTTCCTTCTATATCCTTTCCGCAAATGTGGGCGAACCCTTATCGTCCGACCAGCTGCCAGTGCAAGGCAGCTGGAGTCGGGATAAACCGGGCACGAAGAAAGTCGCCCAAGACGCCCTTTCTCCTTGCAGCTAATTGCCGGCCGATCACGGTCCGGAGGGATAGCGCCGGTCCGGAAAATGAAGGATGTGCACAACCGGCTGACCCCTGACCGGATGCTGATTGTTGTGTAATTGAACGTGACACCGACACTGGGCAACCCGTTCTCCGAGTTGCCAACGTGAAAGTTGATCAATTATTCGAAGAATACTTTAGAACTTGAGCAAAACTCATACCGAATGTAATATAAATTGACCATTCTATACCTCTTACCGTGCAAATAGACGTAGCGCGAAATTTCTCGCGAGAAAAGTAGCTCAATTTAGCAAACAGAGCTACTCGGCTCGCGAGATTTTTCTATTTTTGCATTTTTTATTGCTGAACCCTAAAATAAATTAAGCCTATGAATATATTTAATATTTTGTAGATTCACAACAACTAAAATTGTGGTAAATGTCTTCACCACAATGTTTTGTTTGCATTTAGAGACGAAACACAGCTTGAGCAACACATTGAGCAACACATGAAATTGAGCTATTTCTAGGTTTGGGATGACAACGAGAGCCGTTTTTTATGTATGGACTTTATATCGAATGACAGCGAGAAATTTCTCGCGAGAAATTTCGCGCTACGTCTATTTGCACGGTTACACAAAGCTTTTCAGCACAAACTCTTTGTCTTCAGAAAAACAATTGCAATTGCAGCCTCCAAGCGACTTGTCAGTGTTTACAAATATTACCCACAAACTGTTTTTTAAATATCTGCCCAATCTTTTCCACGTTCCACTTTGTAAAACTCTTCCCCCCAGTCTGTCTTGCGGCTCTTCCAGAACTAGGTCACCTTAGTAAACAGTTTCTAACAAACCCAAATAAACACACAACTCTAGGGTCTCTACCAGTCAATTTTTGAAGCAAAACTCCAACATTCCGACTCCTTGGCGTTCTGTTTCGCTCCTAAAACACAAAGTACGCACTTTTCTGAATAATCTTCAACTTCGGCAGCGGACTAAAACGATCACGGATTTTCACTACCTTTCGCTACAATTTTTTTCTGTGAAAAAGAGGAGGAAGACAATAACAAAAACAACAACAAACAACAAATGTGATAGCTGTCGCAACTGGCGAAACGAGCCGTCGCTGACAGCTGGATCATCCGGCTTTCACTGTGAAAAATTGCAATCCGAAGATTGCCGATGATGTTCAAAGACACGAAGTGATTGTGTGGCGCCATCTGTTGGTGAGTGATTTTATGGATGGATTTTATGCGCCCTCAAGTGGTCAAGCCTATAAGCTATGCTTTGAAGCGCTTAAAAACGCTTTGAAAGTTGCGAAGAGTTTTACGACCTTTCAAAGCGTGTTGAAAAATGCCGTAGGGTTTTTGGCATATTTCGTCCATAAATTTTAATTTGTACGTTGTCGCGATACAATCGACTATCTTTTCTGAATTAGGCCCGGCAAACAAACGAGACATTCTTTTACACCTTTTTTAGTTTTGTTGTGACAATTTGTTTCCCCTTTCCCCCCTTCTCCGAAGCAAAGGTTTCGCATAAACAGCCAACGTGAAAGTTGATCAATTATTCGAAGAATACTTTAGAACTTGAGCAAAACTCATACCGAATGTAATATAAATTGACTCGGATGGTGTCTTTATCGTCAAGGTTTACTACCCACTGCAGGGGGCAGACGAAGGTGTTAGACGAGGGGCAGAAGAGTGTAGACCAGCTTCTGCACGGGGGTTTTACGAGCTTGTTTGCGAACTGTACTGTTTTTTTTGTTTTGTTTCGTCTATTTCGTAGACACGTTCACCTATCGTACGATGCAGCTGCGCCGTGGATGAGGTGACCCCCCTCATAATCTATGTTGCCTGTTGTGCGGGGAGAGGAGGAGACCACATGACGACGATGAAGGTGGCTGATTTGTGTTTGTTTTTTGAAGGAAGTTTTTTCACCTTCTTTGGCGACAAAGTGGCACACTTAAAACACACTTGAAGCACACTATCACAATCACTCGGTCGCTCGCAGAACACCATTAGCTTCGGGGTTTACTTTTTCCGCCTGTTGCCTGGTATTATGGCCAATTAATTCTCGTGACGACGGTCAACTGGTTGTAGAAACAGCGTGGCGGAATCTATTTTTAATACGCGCTCACCGCCGCTCTACCGGCTAGCCAGTCCGCCGAGCGGGCGAGAACACCCAGAACGCGCATTTCTCGTACGGAACATGAATCAATTATTGCCTCTGCACGTCGGCCACTTTTGGAGAGCGGCTCTTCCAGAACTAGGTCACCTTAGTAAACAGTTTCTAACAAACCCAAATAAACACACAACTCTAGGGTCTCTACCAGTCAATTTTTGAAGCAAAACTCCAACATTCCGACTCCTTGGCGTTCTGTTTCGCTCCTAAAACACAAAGTACGCACTTTTCTGAATAATCTTCAACTTCGGCAGCGGACTAAAACGATCACGGATTTTCACTACCTTTCGCTACAATTTTTTTCTGTGAAAAAGAGGAGGAAGACAATAACAAAAACAACAACAAACAACAAATGTGATAGCTGTCGCAACTGGCGAAACGAGCCGTCGCTGACAGCTGGATCATCCGGCTTTCACTGTGAAAAATTGCAATCCGAAGATTGCCGATGATGTTCAAAGACACGAAGTGATTGTGTGGCGCCATCTGTTGGTGAGTGATTTTATGGATGGATTTTATGCGCCCTCAAGTGGTCAAGCCTCCGCAGTGGGCAGGAACGGGCACTAAAAATAAACTCTTACTGCGGAGCAGGAACCGCTTAATCCTACCGCTTTCACCACTGGGACACCGCAGCGCCGGACCGCAGGACGTGTGTAAAGGTCCGGCTGACATACTTTTCAACTTTGTTTCGGGAGCATCGGAAGTCATCATAATGCCATTACGAGACACAGTCACCCCGGTGATCTTTACCCAGATTCCGAATCGAATTCTTCGAATCGACCCGGGAGCCGACGGAGAGAGGCGTTTTCTTCCGCAAGATCATTTGTTTACCATAATCTGGCCGGAGCAATCTTCCTTCTATATCCTTTCCGCAAATGTGGGCGAACCCTTATCGTCCGACCAGCTGCCAGTGCAAGGCAGCTGGAGTCGGGATAAACCGGGCACGAAGAAAGTCGCCCAAGACGCCCTTTCTCCTTGCAGCTAATTGCCGGCCGATCACGGTCCGGAGGGATAGCGCCGGTCCGGAAAATGAAGGATGTGCACAACCGGCTGACCCCTGACCGGATGCTGATTGTTGTGTAATTGAACGTGACACCGACACTGGGCAACCCGTTCTCCGAGTACATGGGTGCGAAGGTGGTGAGCATTTCCACCCAGGAAGCTAATGGGAAGAGCTTGTCACCGAGTGAGTGTAACTTGAGCGTCAAAGTCACCCCAGTGCGGTGCGGTTTGTGGAATGGAATGAATGTAAAGATAGTTGTCTTACCAGGGATGTGGCGTTCTTCTTTCGCTTCTTGGAGGGATTTCCCTTCCTCGCCCGAAGCAGACCATCACGACGCACCAATGTGTCCACTCAATTGCCGGAGACGGTCGGGTAATGAAGGTGTCTTCATTTGCATAAAGAGGTGTTAAATAACCCGCCGGGTGTGCTCACATTATGTGTCTGAATTATTAATGATTTATCGGTCGCATGTGCCTATTTGCGGTCAGGAACTATTGCCAGTGTCAACCGGCCCGGAATAGTTTCCGGCAGTATTTTTCTTTCGCAAACAACACTGTCTTCGGGCAGACATGGTAGGGTAGCATTATGTTAATTGTAATAACAGTGTCATCGTTGTTTTGGAGCTCGTAGAGACACGCTGTCTTAAGGATCATGACCTAGTTTTGTTGATCTGTGAGCTTAAGCATGTTTTTGCGGGTATTCCCCGTTGTTCATCTTAATTATATCTTCATTCAGTCATTCTACGGTTATGTTTTACTTTCACTTTACGATTGTATGTACTCTCATAGTGCGCTCTTTATGATCTAAACCTTTTGTTTATCTTTGAGCTGGAATGTTTCAAGAGTACACTCGAAGAACTTTGTGACTTGAAAGAAACTAAAGACAACATTCACATGCTGGCACATAGCTTACATTGAGATCTTTTTTTTTTAGTGTTACCTTACCAGCATTTCCCTGATGTAAACTAAATTGGATAGACTTTTCGTGGAAAAGTCCATTAAAACTCCACCATGATCTCCAACTAATTTGCAAAACATTATATGGGTTAGTATCAGTTGACTTGTATTCTTCAACACAAAGAGGAGAGCTGTGTCCATAATAATTTAACGCGTATTTAACGCTCAGCCAACTTGTGAACAGTATAGTAACAGCTATTACTACTTACACACGATGACACACGAAGTTGACATTGACGTCTGCAATTTCAGCCTACTTAGTCCTTTCAGCCTGATCTACTTCGACCCAAAGCAGGCTATTCTATTCTTCAGTTTCACAAGTCACACTTTCCACCGTTTACTCGTTAGGAATTGAGGACATCCCAGATCCAAGACGTTCATCGATATGATACATTGCCTTGACTCAAGCCCAAGATTTCTGAATCAAGTCAAAGAAAGCCACGAATGGTAGGCCTAGACCTGGTAGTAGAAATAGTAGTTGTTGTTGAGGTTGTTGTTCCAAGAAAGAAGAAGTTCTTAATAGTTCTTACTGGTTTTTACTGTTACCTTTTCAATCCGATCGCTCAAGTGTCTCATTCCTTTGAACTGGTATCTTTGTTAGAACTCTAGCCTAGCTCACAATAAATGAGCTATGAACGGGCGAAGGAAGAAAAAAAAGAGTTTAATTGTTTACATTTACATTTTTTCACAATAAAATGTTGAGTCAATCACGAGAAACAAGACAAGAATATACATTTTATGCAGCTTTAGCGTGTTGAAGTAGCTGCCGCTATTCTTTCGCTCGCAATCGCAAATTTGTTCGCTAGTCTACCCTCCACAAACGCTAACCCTGGCAATGGGCAATGGTGTAAACTTTATGATGTGTGAAAAAATCGCTCAAAAAACACGCAGTATCGTTTAATGTACTTTCACTCAAGCACAGCATGTCCCAACGCAACGGACACCGGAGGATCCGCTCGAGCATTGTGCAAAATATGTGTGGTCAAAATGTAGTCCATCCTTCGGCAGGCTAAACAAGCGCAAATATTTCTCCTTCTTGCACAACCGGCTGACCCCTGACCGGATGCTGATTGTTGTGTAATTGAACGTGACACCGACACTGGGCAACCCGTTCTCCGAGTGCATGGGTGCGAAGGTGGTGAGCATTTCCACCCGGGAAGCTAATGGGAAGAGCTTGTCACCGAGTGAGTGTAACTTGAGCGTCAAAGTCACCCCAGTGCGGTGCGGTTTGTGGAATGGAATGAATGTAAAGATAGTTGTCTTACCAGGGATGTGGCGTTCTTCTTTCGCTTCTTGGAGGGATTTCCCTTCCTCGCCCGAAGCAGACCATCACGACGCACCAATGTGTCCACTCAATTGCCGGAGACGGTCGGGTAATGAAGGTGTCTTCATTTGCATAAAGAGGTGTTAAATAACCCGCCGGGTGTGCTCACATTATGTGTCTGAATTATTAATGATTTATCGGTCGCATGTGCCTATTTGCGGTCAGGAACTATTGCCAGTGTCAACCGGCCCGGAATAGTTTCCGGCAGTATTTTTCTTTCGCAAACAACACTGTCTTCGGGCAGACATGGTAGGGTAGCATTATGTTAATTGTAATAACAGTGTCATCGTTGTTTTGGAGCTCGTAGAGACACGCTGTCTTAAGGATCATGACCTAGTTTTGTTGATCTGTGAGCTTAAGCATGTTTTTGCGGGTGTTCCCCGTTGTTCATCTTAATTATATCTTCATTCGGTCATTCTACGGTTATGTTTTACTTTCACTTGACGATTGTATTTACTCTCATAGTGCGCTCTTTATGATCTAACCCTTTTGTTTATCTTTGAGCTGGAATGTTTCAAGAGTACACTCGAAGAACTTTGTGACTTGAAAGAAACTAAAGACAACATTCACATGCTGGCACATAGCTTACATTGAGATCTTTTTTTTTAGTGTTACCTTACCAGCATTTCCCTGATGTAAACTAAATTGGATAGACTTTTCGTAGAAAAGTCCATTAAAACTCCACGATGATCTCCAACTAGTTTTGCAAAACATTATATGGGTTAGTATCAGTTGAATTGTATTCTTGAACACAAAGAGGAGAGCTGTGTCTGTAATAATTTAACGCGTATTTAACACTCAGCCAACTTGTGAGCAGTATAGTTACAGCTATTACTGCTTAGTTTTTGACATGAACGTCTGCAATTTCAGCCTACTTTGGCCTTTCAGCCTGACCTACTTCGATCCAAAGCAGGCTACTCTGTTCTTCAGTTTTACAAGTCACACTTTCCGCTGTTTACTCGTTAGGAATTGAGGACAACCCAGATCCAGGACGTTCATCGATATGATACATTGCCTTGCCTCCAGTCCAAGATAACTGAATCAAGTCAAAGAAAGCCAGAAATGGCAGGCCCAGACCTAGTTGTTGTTGAGGTTGTTGATCCAAGAAGAAGTTCTTAATAGTTCTTACTGGCTTTTACTGTTAACTTTTCAATCCGATCGCTCAAGTGTCTCATTCCTTTGAACTGGTATCCTTGTTAGAACTCCAGCCTAGCTCACAATAAATGAACTATGAACGGGCGAAGGAAGAAAAAAAAGAGTTTAGTTGTTTACCTTTTAATTTTTACACAATAAAATGTTGAGTCAATCACGAGAAACAAGACAAGAATATACATTTTATGCAGCTTTAGCGTGTTGAAGTAGCTGCCGCTATTCTTTCGCTCGCAATCGCAAATTTGTTCGCTAGTCTACCCTCCACAAACGCTAACCCTGGCAATGGGCAATGGTGTAAACTTTATGATGTGTGAAAAAATCGCTCAAAAAACACGCAGTATCGTTTAATGTACTTTCACTCAAGCACAGCATGTCCCAACGCAACGGACACCGGAGGATCCGCTCGAGCATTGTGCAAAATATGTGTGGTCAAAATGTAGTCCATCCTTCGGCAGGCTAAACAAGCGCAAATATTTCTCCTTCTTGCCGATTGGCAGCCAAGCGTCCGACTCTCTTCTCTGCTCTTCTCATTTCAAGCAAATAAACGTTTACGTCGGAACGGATTATTGAATGTAACGACAGAAAAGCCCGCCAGGGGGGACGTCATAGTGTCAAACGTCTCTGTTGACGAAAGGAGCATCGGTCCGGGGGGAACCGCACATAAATCCCACAACGCAAGGGTTCGGTGAAAGCCGGCCACCCGTTCGCTTGCCACATTATAACTTCCGTATGAGTGATTCTTCGGCACAATGATACCTCCCGGTTGGTTCCGCAGTGTCGGCCCTAGTGGTGTATCGAAATTTACATACGGTTCCGGACGATAACGCACGCTTTTCTCCTATCGCGCCGGCAAGGTTGACCGATTTTCGCTCGGTTTTACTCTCCGATGACGAAACGTTTGCCTTATAACCCTTACACCGCATGTCTTGAACCTTTCACCGACCGCCGCTCACTGTATCGCTTTCATTTGCCTCCGTGCGAGATATTCTAAATCTACAATTTCCTGTCAAAACGAACCGTCTGGGGGAGTCCCTTTCGATGGCGGAAAAATATGCAAAATATCCATTCGCATTGTGCGCGGCAAACGGTTTATAATGGTTCGATAACATTTCAATAGCCGCCGCGTTGCGAGGGTGCGAGAGAGAGGTTTCGGTAGGAAGGTGTTGATTGACAACTAAATACGGTAAGATGTTCAATTTCAAAGCAGTCAAACGTTCGGTGAACCGTGGATTACGACTGACGCGCTCAATAGTTGAAGTCATGTGGAGTGGTGTGATATCTTGATGCCACTGAGAAGATCTCTTATGAGGATGTCTTTGTCAATGCAAAGAGAAACCATATGCTTTGCGCTAGAAAATATTTGTTTATTTTGTTTATTTTAAACACTATTAAACACACTCTTCATTCCGTCTACTGTATAACATCTTTCTTCAAGACACAAGCATCTTTCTTCACTATAAACTATTTATGACTAGCTCTGTACTGGCTGTGAGAGAGTGAGATGTTATAAGAGCTCTTCCTTAGCTTTATTCAAGGAAGAAACCTATTAGTTTTCTAACCTTCCCATTGGTTCTTCAAGGAGACTGCAGAAAAATCGATATCTCATAAAACTGACACCCTCAAGAACACTTATTATAGTAAACACACTTGAATCATCTTTCAATTTGCACAAAAAAGAAACTGTTGCTCCGGTTGGGCAAACATTGCAAAACGCTCCTATATCTGCCCACATTTCAGCGTAATTGCCACGTTGTTCGCATCCGATGCGATGTCAGCTATTAAGCTGCGGAAAGAATATATTTCTTCATGCTAAACCCGCCCCTTCCATCGGGCTTTACTGAATCACCCGTTGGCGAAGCCTCCTTTCGAGGTAAAGGGGTTTTAAATTCAATAACTTTGACCATTACCAAGGTCCGCATCGTGAAATATTACGATTGCACCTTGAGCATTGTGCAAAATATGTGTGGTCAAAATGTAGTCCATCCTTCGGCAGGCTAAACAAGCGCAAATATTTCTCCTTCTTGCCGATTGGCAGCCAAGCGTCCGACTCTCTTCTCTGCTCTTCTCATTTCAAGCAAATAAACGTTTACGTCGGAACGGATTATTGAATGTAACGACAGAAAAGCCCGCCAGGGGGGACGTCATAGTGTCAAACGGCTCTAGTGACGAAAGGAGCATCGGTCCGGGGGGAACCGCACATAAATCCCACAACGCAAGGGTTCGGTGAAAGCCGGCCACCCGTTCGCTTGCCACATTATAACTTCCGTATGAGTGATTCTTCGGCACAATGATACCTCCCGGTTGGTTCCGCAGTGTCGGCCCTAGTGGTGTATCGAAATTTACATACGGTTCCGGACGATAACGCACGCTTTTCTCCTATCGCGCCGGCAAGGTTGACCGATTTTCGCTCGGTTTTACTCTCCGATGACGAAACGTTTGCCTTATAACCCTTACACCGCATGTCTTGAACCTTTCACCGACCGCCGCTCACTGTATCGCTTTCATTTGCCTCCGTGCGAGATATTCTAAATCTACAATTTCCTGTCAAAACGAACCGTCTGGGGGAGTCCCTTTCGATGGCGGAAAAATATGCAAAATATCCATTCGCATTGTGCGCGGCAAACGGTTTATAATGGTTCGATAACATTTCAATAGCCGCCGCGTTGCGAGGGTGCACAAGAATATACATTTTATGCAGCTTTAGCGTGTTGAAGTAGCTGCCGCTATTCTTTCGCTCGCAATCGCAAATTTGTTCGCCAGTCTACCCTCCACAAACGCTAACCCTGGCAATGGGCAACGGTGTAAACTTTATGATGTGTGAAAAAATCGCTCAAAAAACACGCAGTATCGTTTAATGTACTTTCACTCAAGCACAGCATGTCCCAACGCAACGGCCACCGTTGAATCCGCTGGAGCATTGTGCAAAATATGTGTGGTCAAAATGTAGTCCATCCTTCGGCAGGCTAAACAAGCGCAAATATTTCTCCTTCTTGCCGATTGGCAGCCAAGCGTCCGACTCTCTTCTCTGCTCTTCTCATTTCAAGCAAATAAACGTTTACGTCGGAACGGATTATTGAATGTAACGACAGAAAAGCCCGCCAGGGGGGACGTCATAGTGTCAAACGGCTCTAGTGACGAAAGGAGCATCGGTCCGGGGGGAACCGCACATAAATCCCACAACGCAAGGGTTCGGTGAAAGCCGGCCACCCGTTCGCTTGCCACATTATAACTTCCGTATGAGTGATTCTTCGGCACAATGATACCTCCCGGTTGGTTCCGCAGTGTCGGCCCTAGTGGTGTATCGAAATTTACATACGGTTCCGGACGATAACGCACGCTTTTCTCCTATCGCGCCGGCAAGGTTGACCGATTTTCGCTCGGTTTTACTCTCCGATGACGAAACGTTTGCCTTATAACCCTTACACCGCATGTCTTGAACCTTTCACCGACCGCCGCTCACTGTATCGCTTTCATTTGCCTCCGTGCGAGATATTCTAAATCTACAATTTCCTGTCAAAACGAACCGTCTGGGGGAGTCCCTTTCGATGGCGGAAAAATATGCAAAATATCCATTCGCATTGTGCGCGGCAAACGGTTTATAATGGTTCGATAACATTTCAATAGCCGCCGCGTTGCGAGGTGGCGTGTATCTAGGCCAGCAGCGGAGATTTGACAGCGTACGCGAGTCCATATGAAAAAAAACGCAAAGCAACTGTCGAATGTCTTACCGTGCAAATAGACGTAGCGCGAAATTTCTCGCGAGACATTTCCCAAAAGTAGCTCAATTTAGCAAACAGAGCTACTTTTCTCGCGAGATTTTTCTATTGTTGCATTTTTTGTTGCTGAACCCTAAAATAAATTAAGCCTATTAATATATTTCATATTTTGTAGATTCACAACAACTAAAATTGTGGTATATGTCTTCACCACAATGTTTTGTTTGCATTTAGAGACGAAACAGCTTGAGCAACACATGAAATTGAGCTATTTCTAGGTTTGGGATGACAACGAGAGCCGTTTTTTATGTATGGACTTTATATCGAATGACAGCGAGAAATTTCTCGCGAGAAATTTCGCGCTACGTCTATTTGCACGGTTACACAAAGCTTTTCAGCACAAACTCTTTGTCTTCAGAAAAACAATTGCAATTGCAGCCTCCAAGCGACTTGTCAGTGTTTACAAATATTACCCACAAACTGTTTTTTAAATATCTGCCCAATCTTTTCCACGTTCCACTTTGTAAAACTCTTCCCCCCAGTCTGTCTGTCACACGAATCTCCCACAGCCCATAACGCGCCGTTTGCCATCGTGCAATGGCCGATTATCGATCGTTAATTTACCCATAAGCCCGCTCCAGTGCTGCTTGGTACACCCTCTGCACCCGATCGCTCGGGAAGTTAATTTATTTAACGATCACCCCCGCAAAGTGGTCTTAAATCATTGCTCAAAAACGCATCGAGTGGCCGCCCGGTAGGCTCAACCCGTCGTGCCCAAACGCTCGGAGCGTCAATCGCCACATTGTTGTGCGACGAGCGTTAGCTTCACCCGACGAAGACGGCCGGCGTCCGCAAAAGCCACAAGACAAGGCACCACTTAAGGTGTCCGCAGTGGGCAGGAACGGGCACTAAAAATAAACTCTTACTGCGGAGCAGGAACCGCTTAATCCTACCGCTTTCACCACTGGGACACCGCAGCGCCGGACCGCAGGACGTGTGTAAAGGTCCGGCTGACATACTTTTCAACTTTGTTTCGGGAGCATCGGAAGTCATCATAATGCCATTACGAGACACAGTCACCCCGGTGATCTTTACCCAGATTCCGAATCGAATTCTTCGAATCGACCCGGGAGCCGACGGAGAGAGGCGTTTTCTTCCGCAAGATCATTTGTTTACCATAATCTGGCCGGAGCAATCTTCCTTCTATATCCTTTCCGCAAATGTGGGCGAACCCTTATCGTCCGACCAGCTGCCAGTGCAAGGCAGCTGGAGTCGGGATAAACCGGGCACGAAGAAAGTCGCCCAAGACGCCCTTTCTCCTTGCAGCTAATTGCCGGCCGATCACGGTCCGGAGGGATAGCGCCGGTCCGGAAAATGAAGGATGTGCACAACCGGCTGACCCCTGACCGGATGCTGATTGTTGTGTAATTGAACGTGACACCGACACTGGGCAACCCGTTCTCCGAGTGCATGGGTGCGAAGGTGGTGAGCATTTCCACCCGGGAAGCTAATGGGAAGAGCTTGTCACCGAGTGAGTGTAACTTGAGCGTCAAAGTCACCCCAGTGCGGTGCGGTTTGTGGAATGGAATGAATGTAAAGATAGTTGTCTTACCAGGGATGTGGCGTTCTTCTTTCGCTTCTTGGAGGGATTTCCCTTCCTCGCCCGAAGCAGACCATCACGACGCACCAATGTGTCCACTCAATTGCCGGAGACGGTCGGGTAATGAAGGTGTCTTCATTTGCATAAAGAGGTGTTAAATAACCCGCCGGGTGTGCTCACATTATGTGTCTGAATTATTAATGATTTATCGGTCGCATGTGCCTATTTGCGGTCAGGAACTATTGCCAGTGTCAACCGGCCCGGAATAGTTTCCGGCAGTATTTTTCTTTCGCAAACAACACTGTCTTCGGGCAGACATGGTAGGGTAGCATTATGTTAATTGTAATAACAGTGTCATCGTTGTTTTGGAGCTCGTAGAGACACGCTGTCTTAAGGATCATGACCTAGTTTTGTTGATCTGTGAGCTTAAGCATGTTTTTGCGGGTGTTCCCCGTTGTTCATCTTAATTATATCTTCATTCGGTCATTCTACGGTTATGTTTTACTTTCACTTGACGATTGTATTTACTCTCATAGTGCGCTCTTTATGATCTAACCCTTTTGTTTATCTTTGAGCTGGAATGTTTCAAGAGTACACTCGAAGAACTTTGTGACTTGAAAGAAACTAAAGACAACATTCACATGCTGGCACATAGCTTACATTGAGATCTTTTTTTTTAGTGTTACCTTACCAGCATTTCCCTGATGTAAACTAAATTGGATAGACTTTTCGTAGAAAAGTCCATTAAAACTCCACGATGATCTCCAACTAGTTTTGCAAAACATTATATGGGTTAGTATCAGTTGAATTGTATTCTTGAACACAAAGAGGAGAGCTGTGTCTGTAATAATTTAACGCGTATTTAACACTCAGCCAACTTGTGAGCAGTATAGTTACAGCTATTACTGCTTAGTTTTTGACATGAACGTCTGCAATTTCAGCCTACTTTGGCCTTTCAGCCTGACCTACTTCGATCCAAAGCAGGCTACTCTGTTCTTCAGTTTTACAAGTCACACTTTCCGCTGTTTACTCGTTAGGAATTGAGGACAACCCAGATCCAGGACGTTCATCGATATGATACATTGCCTTGCCTCCAGTCCAAGATAACTGAATCAAGTCAAAGAAAGCCAGAAATGGCAGGCCCAGACCTAGTTGTTGTTGAGGTTGTTGATCCAAGAAGAAGTTCTTAATAGTTCTTACTGGCTTTTACTGTTAACTTTTCAATCCGATCGCTCAAGTGTCTCATTCCTTTGAACTGGTATCCTTGTTAGAACTCCAGCCTAGCTCACAATAAATGAACTATGAACGGGCGAAGGAAGAAAAAAAAGAGTTTAGTTGTTTACCTTTTAATTTTTACACAATAAAATGTTGAGTCAATCACGAGAAACAAGACAAGAATATACATTTTATGCAGCTTTAGCGTGTTGAAGTAGCTGCTCCTTTCGAGGTAAAGGGGTTTTAAATTCAATAACTTTGACCATTACCAAGGTCCGCATCGTGAAATATTACGATTGCACCTGAACCCTGGATTTGCGATATGGCAAAGGTCGGAATGGAACGAACATGCACACGCACACACATGAGTTATGTGTGAAAGTTTGCAAACTTTGCTCGCATAGAACGGCGGTTACTTTGAACTGTGGTCAGTCCGCCAGACCGAATTTGGGAGTTCACACTGGAGGCTCTCAGGGCGCCGGGCATGGAGATGGGATGAAACACCCCAGGCCGCAATACATCAGTACTAATAAGTATTAATTCGCAACGATTTACCAACCTGCCACATCCACTCAAACTTTGTCCGGTACAGGAACACCAGCATTTCTCCATTTTTATGAACCAACCCCGTGGCAAATCCATCCCGTCCGGTGGGCCAAATCATTTGCCTCCGGTAATCGAGTGCGACTGTCCTCGATTACGCCAAACGGACGGAGCTAGTTATGATTTATTGCCGTATGGGACGAATTTCCAAAAACCAAAGAGACCTTCGGACCCCTTCGAATCCGGAGCCGTGTACTCGTGCACACAGCAGAAAGTTGTTGGATAATTTTCAAATTTATATGATAATTGCGTGGATCAGACAACCGGCCAAAGCGCTTGGTGGGAAGGACCACACGTTCATAAATCGACCGGGCAGGTTATTGGCCGATAATCGTCATAATCATCATCACATTTTCCGGCTTCGATTTCGAAGGGACACAACCCCGCAGCGCTCTGGTGGGATGTAGTTGTCCATTTGTAACAAGATTTACACTTCAAATCCCTGCCGTCCGAGTGGCGACTCTTTGTATCTTCCGAGGCGTATGGCGATGTGCGATGTTGATTTGTTTTTTTCTCTCGCTCGTTCGCCGAAGGATCATCGGATACGGACAACTGTTTCGGTTTTTACCGTACATCGCAGTTACACCCTAACCTTCCAGCTGGAGAGGATTATGGTTCTGTTGAAACGTGGAGAATTCTGACCGTAGTTATGTTGCCACAACATATTATGGCGGCTCTTTTTTCATCTTCGTGCGTCATAAAACCTAACTTGAACGGGTTCTTTGTGTGTTTTTGTTCTGGTGAGTGAGCAATTGCAATCTTCGCAAATAAGATCATTTGAAACAGAATGAACGCAACAAAGGGGAATATTCAACTGGATGTATTAAGTTTAGTAGACGTGCTTTGATGATTTCGAAATCGATGTGTTTCTTAGTTTGGTTCTATAGCTTTGAGTCTTCTATTAATCTTGTATCATCTTTCAATTTGCACAAAAAAGAAACTGTTGCTCCGGTTGGGCAAACATTGCAAAACGCTCCTATATCTGCCCACATATCAGCGTAATTGCCACGTTGTTCGCATCCGATGCGGTGTCAGCTATTAAGCTGCGTAAAGAATATATTTCTTCATGCTAAACCCACCCCTTCCATCGGACTTTACTGAACCACCCGTTGGTGAAGCCCCCTTTCGAGGTAAAGGGGTTTTAAATTCAATAACTTTGACCATTACCAAGGTCCGCATCGTGAAATATTACGATTGCACCTAAAATATCCATTCGCATTGTGCGCGGCAAACGGTTTATAATGGTTCGATAACATTTCAATAGCCGCCGCGTTGCGAGGGTGCAAGAGAGAGAGAGAGAGAGAG
Source organism: Anopheles cracens (assembly GCA_002091845.1). Lineage (NCBI taxonomy): Eukaryota > Metazoa > Arthropoda > Insecta > Diptera > Culicidae > Anopheles > Anopheles cracens. The sequence goes on along the minus strand of KZ067233.1, from coordinate 68,880 downwards.
AGAGAGAGAGGTTTCGGTAGGAAGGTGTTGATTGACAACTAAATACGGTAAGATGTTCAATTTCAAAGCAGTCAAACGTTCGGTGAACCGTGGATTACGACTGACGCGCTCAATAGTTGAAGTCATGTGGAGTGGTGTGATATCTTGATGCCACTGAGAAGATCTCTTATGAGGATGTCTTTGTCAATGCAAAGAGAAACCATATACTTTGCGCTAGAAAATATTAGTTTATTTTGCTTATTTTAAACTCTATTAAACATACTCTTCATTCCGTCTACTGTATAGCATTTTTCTTCAAGACACAAGCATCTTTCTTCACTATAAACTATTTATGACTAGCTCTTTACTGGCTGTGAGAGAGTGAGATGTTATTAGAGCTCTTCTTCAACTTTAGTCAGGAAACAAACCCATTAGTTTTGTAACTTTCCCATAGAGGATTATGGTTCTGTTGAAACGTGGAGAATTCTGACCGTAGTTATGTTGCCACAACATATTATGGCGGCTCTTTTTTCATCTTCGTGCGTCATAAAACCTAACTTGAACGGGTTCTTTGTGTGTTTTTGTTCTGGTGAGTGAGCAATTGCAATCTTCGCAAATAAGATCATTTGAAACAGAATGAACGCAACAAAGGGGAATATTCAACTGGATGTATTAAGTTTAGTAGACGTGCTTTGATGATTTCGAAATCGATGTGTTTCTTAGTTTGGTTCTATAGCTTTGAGTCTTCTATTAATCTTGTATGTTGAAATTGTCGCTGTTGATGAATTGATGAATGATGAATGTTGATGAATGTTGGAGTCCCCCTAGAGAGTTTTCGCCACTAATTTCCAGACATGAATAAACCCAAACGTGAATATGATTCGATAAGAATCAGATGTTTATGGTGCGAAATCCGCAGGCAAGTCCAATATACGACTCCGGCAGCAGCCGCTTTGCTCAGAACATCATCCTACAGTGTATTGGTATGTCAGAGGGTTATCCTGTAATAGTCAAAGACACAGTTTGGAGAGCAGATGAGTTTTGACATCGTTTATTACCATTACCATAAAGTCATCATAGAAGCACTTTAGATATGTATCTCTAGTGCCTAACTGCAGCGTCCCATGGTCCTGGACTCACTGTTCTCTATGGATCACTTGATATCACTCACTCAGCCGCATCTCGATTGGCACCTCACGGCTTTTGACGACACCTTTAGCACTAACTAGGTACGCCATCTATCTGGATCCAACATCCAGTAACATCTTAGTACTTGAAACGCTCCTTAGTTACCCTCGAAGAGCTCGCCGAAGCCAAGTGTTTGCTCAGGCCAAGATGGTGTCACGATCGCAACGTGTTTTTACCATTTCAATGCTTTTCACAAGGGTACTGCGGATTAATACCGACTTAAAGGTCGCATCCAGGAATGTGAAGTTTGTCAGCATCAGCTCTGATTTCTCCGCATCCAGATGCAAGGTCAACCTTATCCATCGATGCAAGTCTGGCCATCCAGGGATCAGGAGCGTTCAGATCATCATCCTGTATAACGATCCAGAACGGGTTACTATCCGTGCAGTAGTAAGGCACTTGATTAGAAAATCGCTTTAGCTGCACAAGAAGGAGATAGTGGTTGAAAGCATTCGAAGGTTTTCGTTTTCAAAATCTTCAGCAATATAGGATTAACACCAGATATTGAGTTCATAAAGGAGATAAACAGAACAGAAGAATCATTCCATAGCTTTTTGGGACATTGTCAATACGAAGTTTTAGCAAGTCGATCCGTATCGTATGAAAGATCATAGCTGCCACTGATCTTTAGACACTGAAAAGTTCGATCTTCATTGCCCCTTTGCTTTCCCCGATTTTCTTTATTTCATCAGTTAGCCAATAATATCTGTCACGGGTATCTGAAACGCTGTCCAACTGAAGGATCCTAATCAACCGCAAACTATTACCACCGGAATGGTATTAATAATAAATCATTTAGTGACTTTTCCCCCGTAGCCGTTGCCATATGTTTGATTAATTCTGGCTCCCCCCCATCGACATGTTTCCGAGCAAAAATGAAGACCCGTCAGTCTCCCCAGGAGAATCGGTGCCTGCTGCCGAAAACATTGCCACCCAGTCGCTTACTCCCAACAGTGGCTAATTCAGACGTCCTTATCAGTGACTTCCGAGTGTGTGCGTGTGTGTCTGCTGTTTGTCTACCTGCCGGTGCCATCGCGCCTAGCGACGATGGATGGAGCACCCAAACACGCGTGCGAGAGAGGGACCCAACCGTGTGCTTTGCTGACAATTCACTCCACCGTGCGTTCGTGAGCTAGAGCGCGAGGGCAAAAAGACATCGGCTCCGTTGCAGAGTTGCAGCATTGGCTCCCGTTCACACACTGAGCTGGATTAGTGTATGGAAAGTCGACGGCAAACGGGGTATCTGCAGGCCATTATGGTAACTTTTTCTTTGCATTTTGTGCATTTGTGAGTTTAACACATACTCTATACAATCATTTACTCTTTATGTAACATTTTTCATCATGAAAAACTATTCTTACAAGTTTAATACATCAGTCAAGATTTGAGAAGGCTCAAAGCAAAATGGTATTAGACTTTATCGAAAGATCACACTTGAACAATTGTTTTACAATGTGTTTCAACTGGTTAGAAAAAGTTGTGATTGAGCTTCAATAACATCTATATTACCAAGACTCAATATAATAAACATGTTGTAGTATGATATATTTCGTAAATATATTATGAATTATTTCGTTTCTGTGCGGTTGAAAAGATTCCTAGTCATTTGAAAATCTTCGCGAATGCTTCCAGCATGCAAAAACTCGGACATTAATGAGCCT
>KZ067233.1:50247-66042 GCA_002091845.1 Anopheles cracens | reverse complement strand
ACCCATCAGGAGTTCCGCAAGGGAAGCGCATTGGGTACAGAACTCTTTGTCGTCTTTAGCAATGACGTTGTAAATTACTTAACTGATGATTGTAAACTTTTGTAAGTAGACGACCCAAAAGTTTACCTACCAGTAAATAACTTAGCTGACTGCCATACCCAACGCAAACTTACAAGTTTACAACATATCAGGCTTAACGGTTCCTCTCAATAACGATGCTTGTGATCTCGGTATAGTTCTTGAAAGCAGACTAACTCTTCAGACATGACAATTTCCAAGGTTCTACGTGTACTACGTTTTGTCGTTCGCGTATGTAAGGACCCTTTTTGTTCGAAGACAACAAGACAGAACAGATAGATTAGAATCTATTCAACGAATATCAACAAAAAAAACTATTCTATCGTTTACCGTGGGCTTGACATGTCTCTTGCCCTTCTTAGCGAGCTAGATGTTTGTTATTTGAACACAGAAGAATGACGGCACAGTGTATTTTCCTTCATAAGACTATCTCCGGAATCATTGACGCCCTGTTTATTCTAAACAAAGTTATCATAATAGCTCCAAGTAGACCGATGAGACCTAGGCAATTCTTAAGACAAGTGTTTAGAACCACATCAAATAGGCAAACTGTGCCGGATAACGCGAACTGTGTCGTACCAATAAACGAGCTGTTGCAATGTTCAAACGATCTACCTAAGAGTTGAGTTTTCTAAATCAAACGTTGTATTTAAAAAGGTATGATTGATGACTGAATTGAATCATTGAACTACGCCTCATTATTGTATATGTAAACGCTGTACGTATAACTGTCTCCAACAAAGCCATCGCATTCTGTTCTGCATTCTGCATGCGATCTGGTTTCGACTGCCCGTTCCGACCAGCTTCCCGGCACCGAGAGAATTTAATTTCACCATCTTCAATAGCAACCCGTCATTTGCTTCCAAACGGCGCATTTAACGGTCGCGCTCATTCTACGAAAAGCTGTTAAGTAGATCAAAACCACCCCGCGGAGCCGGCCACTGCAGGTTTAATTAAACTACCGAAACGAAACATCCTTGCCCGGATCGTTTGCTTGCGCCTCGACATTCCGCCGGAAAATGTCACTTTCCGCCCAGGGCGGATGTCGTTGTATTTGTTTTTCATATTCCCGGTGGCGAAATCTTTACTCCCCGCGCGAGTGAAAGGGGTCCGTGCGCTGCCGTTCGGTGGCAATTTCTCTACCGATTTGGTTCTTTTTTTTAGCGTGCTTCACCCGCGCAACAGCAATAAAAAAGATATCATCAGCATCAGTGCCAACGCCCCCGATACCCCGAGGGATTGAGGTAAAGGATGCTGGGCATTTTTTTGTTCTCTCTTTCTCTCAGATACGTCCACGCACCTAGGATAATGAAACGTTTTTCTTTTGCTTGGGCAACGCAAAACCGCCGTTGGGAAAAGGCAGCACACATTCCTCGCATTTTCTCCGCGTGTTTTAATTATCCTGATTAACGTTAAAACGATTTACTGCTCGGCGAGCGAGCTCGGCGGGTTTGCAATCGGTGATCAGGCGTCGGGTCAGAGAGATTAAGACGTCCGGCCATTCCCAGCGCAGCGGGTAAAGGATAAAGGGTGCTACAATGAAGAACGAAAAAGAAATCCACCAATTCCTTCGAGAGTTTTCCCCCGGACGCCTCTGCGATTGCGATCCTGCTGTGCTCGGTGGGTACAATACGTCCAGATATTAAACATTCCTGGTGTTTTCGAGCACTTTTTGAGTGTCTTTTTTCTCATTCATAAGCAACGTTTGAATCCAAGTGGCCAAGAGTAAAACAAAAAAAACACAAATGACCAGCACACCGGATCTCTCTCTCTCTCCGCGCTGCAATCTTTATGGTAATTTCTTCATTACTTTTATGAGCTCAATTCGGGTTCAGGCTAAATGTGGCGAAAAGAAACCGCCCTGCTGTGGATGAGGAGAACACGACCAGAAAAAAGAGAGATACATTCTACATCTTTGATGGGTTCTTTTTTTCGCTTTTGGTTGTTGCTTCCAATGGTAGCTTGATTGTATTATTAACATTTAGCACCTCATCTTATGGGCGAAAGAAAGGAAACCTGTTTTATCTTTATGTCGCTCCGCTTCCCTTCTAGGGACTAGGGACGTATTTCATTCGAGGTGTGATAGGACTGATTTATACTACAATGTTGCTGCGATTGCTCAAATTTCAGCCCTCTGAATGCAATTTTCTTTGCATTTGTTACATTTTTCTTTGTTGAGCGAAATCCTCACTCCTGCTCTTTTTACTTACAAGACTTACGTGTCTGTAATGTCTGCCTTCAATCTTCCAAAGAAATGAAGTTGATCTTTATTCGTGTTTTGAGAAATTGTGACTTCTTCGGTATGTTTAAATCTACAACTCTTTTCTACAACACCTCGGAGACTCTTCAGGCTCCAAACGTTATTAAATTATCGCGGATTATAGGGAAAATCCTCTCCTCCCTAAAACCATTACAAACACACACAAACCGAGAGCCCGTAGAGCCCCTCGGTACGGTTTTGAAAAGTTTACACTAGGGATCGATACGCCTGTCCGGTTTCGGAATTGGAAAGAAAACAAACTCCGTCTCACCGTGGGGCAGCACATAACAAACAAAAAAACACAGGCAGAACGGATTTGCGAAACACCTGATCGCATTTGGCGAATGGCGAACCCCTCCGTCGACTAACGGAAGCAGCGGAAACCGTCCCATCCGTCTTTGAGGTTGAGATATTCGCTTCCGTCCAAGCGGGAACAGCAAGCAGCTCGCACTGTTTAGCATTCCTCTTCAAGTATGCCAGCGAGGGCATCAATATGAACCCAACAACGAGGTGTTACAATGAAAATTTCAATTTCGAAGCGATCGTTACACTTTACGAGGTCATTAATGTTGCGTTAAAGACGCACTTCGTATCATATTGGCTATACTTTGACACTAAAATACAGTGCAAACGCTTACTCTTGTATCATCCTGCTGATAACTACATCATCATAGTGGGTGAGTGTAACTTTAACTGTCGAATAGACCTATAGAATTTGGAAGAAATTGGTTTAAAATCCCACTATAGCAGAAGAAATGCAATGCAAGAATTAAAATTTTGCAGAATTAAAACGTTCCCCATTCGACAAGCGAGTGATTTGAATATCTGATTGCCTCTCTGCTCACGCCTAACCAACACCCGTGAGCAACTGCCACAGCTGCGCAGCTGCGGCATGTAACGAGCTCCTGCCGGTGTTTGACAAACTCTCACTCATTTGCGTCCGAAGGACCTCCCACCGTGGTGGGCATGCTGTTCATGTTTTGTGTAGCACTGCGCTCCTTTTCACAAACGTTGCGTCTGGTCTAAACGTCTTCATTAAGCCAGAATGCCAATTGCAAGTTTAATCGCTCCAGAGGCATTTTTAATAGATGAAGGTTCAATCATGAATGTTACTTTGAATAATTTGTGATTTTTTTTTAACTAATGAGAAGTGCTGCACATGACAGGTCCCAGTTCCACACGGCCTGAACCTCTGCTCATCACCCAAGCGATTTGTGACAATCTGTGCCGATGACTAGCGGCACCGTCTTTATTAATTCTTCTCGTCCTACCGTCGTGCCAGTCCATGCCGCAGCGATGGACGAAGCTCGCCCAGGGCAAGTGTGAAAAGTTGTCTCATATAAACAACAGCCTCGGTGACACTCGGTGACGGAATTAAGGTAGGAAAGTTGTGTGCCCACATGCCGCATGCACGTCGCGTACAGTGGGCTACAGTTGTTTGATCCATCAATTCAGCCACTTGCAGATTAACAATATCGAAGTTATTGCCCCCCGGGTGTCCGGGGTGTCGTCCATCGTAACAACCGAATCATCAACTGCAGTTACGAGTTTCGCACAGCGCCGCAGGTTTCGTACGGAGTATGGTCAATTTTACCAAGGAAATTGATGTCCCTTTTCCAAACTATTTCTTCAACGTCTAAGTAGCTGGCGAACACTTAGTATACGTGCCGCGGTGTGTCATCGCGTATGCGTCATCAGCTATGGTTGGAGTAGTTTTATGAAACGACTGAAGAACTCTTTCATCACTGTAAAATGATACTAATTAGGTTGATTGAATGATAATCCAAATATTGCCTCCTATATCTAGGAACTACGGTTGTGGCTTTTTTCCAACAGATTGAAATGGATTTTGTGGAAGTTGACACTTTTATTTCACTTAATGGTATTAAATAAATTGAAAATCATCAAACATTTCGATGTTCCAAAAACTTGTTTATGTACCAATTTGTTGTACACAATACAACAATTCCATCAAAACATTTTCGTATCCCATAGTTCGCTAGACATACCCGGGAAAAACGTGTACATCCTTTCTGCAACCTTCGTCCCTTCACTGTGGCGCTGTGGCATCTTCTCGCAACAATCGGATTAGATAAGTTTTGCATCGTGCCAGCCGACTCGACGACCGAGACCGAGCAGCGAGCGGCGGCGACGATGATGATGATGAGGTGTGGTGCTGAAAACTTGCCAATCTCATGCGGTAACAGTTGGTCCCGGCCACGGTGCGTCATTTATCACGCACGGGGCACATGCTGACGCGCACGTGGGGGCCCGTGGATCATATTGAAAAGGGGGCAGTGGAAAAAGTTTATCAACTAACTTGCCCACAGCACACCTACACGCACGGGTGGTGTTGTTTCAACGTAGCTCTTCGCGTCGAAACTGCACCGTCACACCAGTTCGCCTCACATTGCCGCCAACGTCTGATTAAATGACTCCCGTTTGCCAGAAGTCTTATTAGAAACACGGTTGTGATACGCTCTCCCAAAGGATCGGCACATGTTGTGTGATGGTGATATCAAGCATAGCGAGAGAGAGTGTTTGCAGGCTACTAAAAATCTAAACGAACATTTGCGAACGGTATTCCCAAACCGCGAGCGCAGTATAATATAGCAATACCACAGAAATACCTCACTTCAACTATAAATACCGTCATCCATCTTCCCGCCGTAGTTATTACGTCTATTATTTATTTTATTAATAACTACCAACAGTTCTCCAGATTCGGCGGGGAACCGGGCCCCGTCAAACGCTCGTAATAAATATGATTTAATTACAATCTAAATTGTGATTTCATGGATGTGTGGCGTACAGGCACGCACGCACGCACGCAACTTCCCCCTTCGGATGGTAGCGCAGACGGTGACTTATTCGCCTGATAACTGAACTAATCCCGGCCGACATGGCCACACGACACAACGTGTCCCGGCATCCCGGAGGCCAAAAAATCCACCGCCGCTGAAATTGCCAAGACATACTTGGGCTCTTGAAAAGCAATGACACGGACATTACCGAATGTTCCAAACCGAAGGGTACCGTTCGGAGATGTTGCGGCGCTGTTAAGGTGTGTAGCGAGTTGACGATTATGTTAGATTCCATTACCATTACTTATTGATTGCTGCTTATTACTGTTCCGATAAATTACTTGTTACGTCCTACTTTGTTGTACTTTTGTACACACTTTTTCTACTATCATATTTGGTTGTTTTGTAGTTCTAATTCCATTCTTGACTCTTGAAGTTTTCATGTGATATTACTTTTAACACAAACTACAAATACTCCTACCCGTTCATTTCTCATCCCAGCACAATGCACACTGTCTCCCACGGAGGCAAACATAAGTCAACCGGAAGAAGGAACATCTTCGCCGCATGCCAGCGCACTGCAAATTCCGTACGCGTGATAATTCCCTCCCCCGAGGGGTGAAAACACGCCAAAAGCCAAAATTGAAATCCCACCACCCCCCGGTGGCATCTCAAAGCCCCGAGGGCACACGATTGCCACGATGATTTCCATCATCGCACGCGGCGTTCCGTCGCCGACGGTGGTCGCTGCGCTGCGCTCTTCGAAGGGGTTTGCGTGTAGCGAAATATTTCACACATGATTAAGCCCCCCGCATAAAGTATAATTGTTGCTGGCTGTGTGCCTCACCCGAATCTCGCATCATTGCTGCCGGGCACCACGGCACCATGCCGGCAGCCCGAAACTCGCACACTCGCACACCATCCCATTACACCGAACCGTCGGCGGGATTTTCTTCCGGCCTCGAACAGGAGCAAGTTCGCTATTCGCCACCATCCGCCCATTCGGTTGTTGCGAATTTAATTTAATAATAAAAATGTACATAAACATGACTATTAAATCCCGGGCCCGGAACGAGCACGACGCACACCCGGGGCACGAGTTACAATAATTTTCCGCAACCAAACCAAACCAAACGAAAAAAAACACGACGACCGCAAGCCTGCCGCAGATGATGAAGTTGTCCTTGTGGCGGTTGTTCCGCGTTCTGGCCCGTTTCTCTCCCGTCGGTGACATTTCGGGAGCGAATTTTCGGCCCCCGGGAGTACATTCCGCCGCAGTCGCGCGAACGCTGCCTGCCCACAAGGTGTGTTAAATGAAATTATGTTTTATTATTTGCAAGATTTATTCAGTGTACCCACCGGGTGTGGGTGCCGGTGCTCACATGTTGGTTTAAGGGAAAATTTATGGCAAAACACAGCGCATGGCGCACCGAAACCACCTGCTAGGAACTGGCTGGTACGAGTTGTACATATTAGTTTGTTCTGTTGGTTTCTATTTAAAATCTCTTAAGTCAGTGCAATATTTTTGTGACAACTCATTTATTTTTATTAGCAAATGGTGGAACACATACATTTAAGCTATATTCTATAGCTTGGCTAAGCCTATAGCTTAACGTCAACTTAAGTCAACAACAAATGTGCCATAGTCGAAGGAAACGACGTCTTAGTTCACATGTTCCTGTTTCAGCAAACAATGAAAACATGAAGAGAATCTGTCAACATTATAAGAAAGGAACTAGTCTGATCCAGAGATGTGCATAGTGAGTAAGAGTGAGTGAGTTAACTCTTAATATAGAATTTTAATGACTCTTTAGAGAGTCGTTGTAATCAAACTCACTCACTCATTTTCCGACTACCACTCACTCTTTTGGGATTCGGAACCCCAACGGCTAGTTTTTACTCACTCGTGAGTGAATTTGATTACATTGACTCTGCAAAGAGTTGCTAAGCGATCTGAATCCCAATGATGAGTGAGTAAGAGTGAGTTAACTTCTTGAAAAGTGTTGTTATTCTCATCTCAGTCTGATCGTTGAAAGGAATATTCCTCCTCTTTCTCGTTGATGTAATTACCTACTGGGTCTATCAGCCTTTATAGCCTACTAGATTCAAATTGTAAGCCATTACATTAAGGCTAAGAAATTAGTCATCTGCAGCACGTCTAATGCGACACATTTTTGTGGTGATTGAATGAATGAATTGGAACATCAAACTACTAAAAGCAATAGGAATATAATACGAAACCGTCCGGATTTAACATTAAGAATTGGTTCTAGTATGTTTGCAGCTTACTAGTCCATTGAAAGATAGAACAAAGTAAGAAGATGTTGCTGGCATGTTGTTGATCTGTTGGCATTATTTCATGTCTGATATATCTTCTAGTGGCTTCTAGTCTAAAATAGAGCCAACAGTAAACAAGACAACAGTAAACAGATAAACGCACGTTACTATTTCAAGATATTTGATTGTTAAAGTCCAAGTCCATCTCAAGGTATTTGATGTTATAACGAGCAATGGGGAATCGAAGAAAGTACAAGTATGCAAAGGAATGACTTTTCAACAAAATCATTTGAAAAATCATAGGAACATCAATCAGCCTCATATTATTACGATATTTTGGATAGTGTTTGATACACTGACAATAGTTCAGTTCAGTTCAATCATCGATGTTTCAAATTTCTACAAATTTTTGAAGATTTTTATCATGGTTAAGTCTGCAAGCGTTAGGTCTAACACACCCTTGTTGTGGACAATCCAGCTAGGGAAAGTATAACAAGTCAGGGAAAGTTATAAATGACATATCTTGAAAATACAAAGCTCAAGAAATATTGCATTGCTCTGTTGCTTCAAGAGATACACAAAAAAGAAGACCAAATTGATGGTCCCAACCCTCGCCACCTATCGAAAACGATGCAATTTCGCGTGTCAACGAGCTTCCGACTGCTCCAACCCACCGTTTAATCAGCTTCTAATTACACAAAGGAAAAAAACCCCTAATGAAGTACGCTTCAAGGAAAAATCTGTTTCATCTCCCAGGTCAGGCTGCGACGGATACGACCTGCCAGCGTTGCAGCGACGCTCCAAGACGCTCGTCACTTCAATCACCTCCCGGCTGAAGTGGCCCCGGTCGGACGGCGTTCGGCGTGACTTTAGAGCTTAAATTTATATTAATTTTTCGGAATTTAATTTAATCAAACCATTTACGCGTCTGCACCCTCCCGTGCCAAACGGTGGCTTCGGCATTAAAACGATATCAGGATCACTCATTACGCCGAACGCCCCGAACACACCGCGGTTTGTACAGCGTGCTGTCGATGGCGACCACCGACGCAGAATGTCGTCAAACATTAAAATCCCTCTCGTTAGAACAACAAACGCCGGCGAGGCTAGCGCACGAGCAGCCAAACCCTACGAACCCTAGGTGGAATAAAAATTGGAGTGTTTGGTAGAGAGAAGAAAAAAAAGTACTACCTCCCCCTAGCACGTGATAATAACTGGCACATCCCAGGCGGCTGGACTGAAAAAACTCATAAAAATCCCCTGAAAAATAACTCCATAATACTCGGCCCGTAATCTTATCATTTATACAACGCGCCGAAAGATCTTCGGCAAGTGGTTTGTGCCGTGGGCGATGGCGCAAAACTCCCTCCGGAAGCGGTGGCGTCTTTCAACACCCTTCAAACAATCGGTACGATAAACCACTGTCCTGGCCGGTGGAACGTTTTCCACCCCGTAAGAAGCGTTGCTCATTTGCACTAAATTGGGAACGCGCTTGATGAGGGCCAATGAACGTCGTTACTGAGTCTGTGTGTTTTTTTCACTGTACTCACAAGAAGGAAGGTAATAAATACGAATATTATTAAACTGATAAGTGACCCACGGTCGGTGGTTGTGCTGAATGTTTCATAATGTGTAATTAAACGCAAAAAAGGCTCATGAACAATCTGTTCCATCAACCCTCGACGTTGAAAGAAAGTGGTACTTTCTACTCGTGACTTGCTGCTATTCCACTGTTGGCAAACCGCGAAGAAAGCCTCCTCTTTTTACATCCCTTTGCATCCATTTCGCGATGGTAGCACCTCCAATCAGCGAATGCCCTTTTCCCGTGACCCCGCTGTCATATACGGTGTGAAGGCAATTTTTCTCATTACCATGCGGTAACACATCCCCGATAGGCAAATTCGTATCACCCATTGTTTCGCGCGAGCTGTCGAAGGTAGCAGCAGCAGCAGCATTCGCTACCTCGAGATGTCGCAGCTGCAAACAATAGTCGATTTAAATATTTAAACACTCCGCCCGGGCAACGCGCCACGTACGCGTTTCACCTTTTTGGCAAATGATCACTGGTGGCACGGCTTCTGCCCAACCGGACGGATTGTGCCGTCGTAAGGAATCACATGCTACGGACAGATCGAAAAGTGCATCAAACAGGCGGAAAAATGGATGGAAGCGAATCCGGAGCGGCCCGGGATTTGGTGCAAGTCGAAGTGATCATACATTGTTTACATTGCGCACTACAAGGTGACGAACAGTGGGAAAACGTTGAAATATGATATAGCTTATGTACAACTCAAAAACACATACACTTAACTCTTTTTTTTTCTTCTATTCTATCCAAAGACGATGGCGTTGGATGCAGTGATGTTTTTCCTTACTTTGTGTACAACTTAAGGCCTGGACGTCAAAACATCATCATAGAAGTCGTCATTCAGCAAGAATTTGCGAAGCAATGAATACGAACATCAGGGTTTAGGAGAAGACGAGTATACGAAAAGAAGATGTTCAATCACATTCTATCAAGGATAGTCAATTTGGTAAAAGCACTAAATCATTAAAGTACAAGAGCAGACATGTACATAGACAAAACACTCAAAAGTTATCCATAGTCATGCTCTACCATTTCTTTATTTGGCCTGTTTCAGACTTAAAACCAACAAGCAATACAAATGCTAAGATTAATCATGCAATATTCTCCTTTGTTTAATAGAGCAGTATTATAATTTCTCAACAAAACTTAACCAAACACTTGAAATATGGAGCTAAAATAATTCATCCTTTTTCGCCAGCAGTCCCACTGTGCCTGCCGGATACGTCATATATCGATCAAAACATCCTCGAACCAAATGATATGCAACTAGATCGCACCGTCACGATAGCTGTGTTTGCCATTTTCTATGCACTGCCCCGGAGGTCACCTGCACCGCACGGATCGGTCGGAACGCGCACGGGCTAAACCGGGCCGGGCTAAACACTGCTAAATGGTTGCATAAATCAGACGGAAACGCACGAAGGGGGGGGGGGGGGGGGGGGGGGGTTGGGAGCGTGTTCGTGCCACCACCACCACCACCGCCACCCCATGTCCGGACACCGCCTCAAGAATGTCGAGGCGAGCGCATGCACCTCGCCATGTGACAGTCGAAGATGTCGGTGTGAGAACGAACCCTTCCACCGAGGCAGGCACGGTGCAGCATTAGCATAAATGAATGCCGGCCTGCCCGAATTGGTCGAATCGGTCAAGGAAACGGTCCCGTGTGCCATTTTCCCGGCAATCGGCAATCCCAGGCCGCATCGATTGCCATCGGGCTGGAAGCGTGCTGGCAGAAACAACGGGCTTTGATGTGTCACACAGGAAGACACACACACACACACGCACGGAGACGAGCGCGATCACAATGTTGATAACACTTGCCTCATTCTTCCTTCATAAAAGCGAACGCTATTTGTCGGAACATCCTGTGCTGTCGGCGTTCGGGGCGAATTCTCCACAGGGCTCCTTGAAACGGCACGTCATTTCTCGCAAGTGTTTGTGAGTAGCATAACGCCCTGGCATGAGGTTTTGCATGAATTTGTCAAAGCGGAAGGTTTCGATGTCTGTCGGTATAGGGGTTACTGTGACATTCAGTAGAAAAAACTGAAAAGTTGTGCATAAAAGCATCGTTCATACTAACGTAAGTTGAAGATCTGAATTTGGAATTTAATTTATTATAGGTTGGTTAAACTAACTGTCAAAATGTTATATATAATACTCCTGAATAGTAAATCTAACATTCAAACATCATATCAACAACAGAAACTCAACACTTCTTAGGGTCAATTTGTGAAATTTGACAAGTCCCAAAAGAACAATTCAGATTGAAAGCACCCAAGTGCATCAAGTTTATATTATAGTCACGAATACCCGAACAATAAGGTGACAACTCAATCGAACTATCCAAGGATGCACTGATACAAACAGCACATCCGAATAACTTTGAATCGGGATTTCAAAAGCCATTCTGTGTGTAAAAATCAGTTCCAATTACTCCACCTTTGCAAACACAAAATCTAATGCAAAGAAAATGTTTGCCGAATCTGTGTTCAAAATTATTGCAAACCATAAAACCGACGGCGATTATCTACTGTAAGCTGACTTGGAAAAATTAGATCACATGTGTTAAACGGGCAAGCGCCGATAGCGTACGCTAATCCTCGATAGCTTTGTTTGTTTACAAATTGCCCAATTTAAAATTTTCGACTTCGACCGTGCCTGCCGGTGCCAATACATGACCTGACTGGCGTACTCACTACCCCTACACGCTCAAACGCAGCCGAAGAACTAGTCGAATAACTTATCTCCATCTCATACCTAATCGCGTTTCCGGGCCCGGTCGCCCTTTTGCCGGGCATGTGTGCTTGCGTCCCGGTAGGGGAGTGTGTGCTTGCCTGTATGTGTGTGTGCCGAAAACGAATCCTTCTCCGGCGCTTTAAAATCTTCTCCCCTTCCATCGCTATCCTCTGCTGGACCCGAAGCCCACTCGAGGCGCTCGACCTCAATTTTAAAGCCAGAACCTTCGATTACAAAATCGTTTATCGCTTTCGGTATTTTGCATAAATTGCTTCCGCTTCCGCGCTTGCCTGCAAGGAGAGGGGCCACATATGCGTTTTCCTCTATCGGATGTTTGTTGCTTTTCCGCACTCGCACTCGCGCACGTTGCGTGCCTGTCTTGGCCGTATGTTGGGCCGTGCTTTGCAATATATCTCCACCGCCTCCGTTACAAGCGGCTTCACCCAGACGGTGGCTGATCGAACGTTGCCGCCTGCGCCGCTGGGAACAGCGCACAGGGGGTAAGTTATTTATATGCCCTACTGATTGCAGCGATATTTAAAAACCTGCCGCCGGGATCATCGCCACAGCATCAAAGAAGATTTGCACACAGATTTATGAACGGAACGAGGAATGAGAATGAGCAGTAGTGGCGTGTGTGTTTTTTTTTCGGTGGGGAAAAAAAATCTAATTTCACCTAGGAACACATGCTTGCCTTCATGCACCAACGACCGAGAAGAGCATTACAAAGGCTTCGGTGCTATCATCCGCAATGCTTACCTCTTAAGGTTTATGTTTTCGCGTCGAAAGCAAGGAACACGTTCTGAAGAATATGATGGCACGTGTTAAAGCGAAACTCAGCTTAAGCGAAGTAAAATTCATTCTTATGTGTGTCGCTATTAAAATTGGTTTTTACGATAATCTTTCCGATCGAAATTGTTGTTCAAGTCAAATCGAAATGAGCAAAATGTTATTGATTGATTTGTGTTTTCTGTGATTTTAAAGTCTTAATTTTCGTAATTTACTTTTCAACTCAATACAGTCAATACAGTCAAAACAGTCTTTACTTTTTCCCATTTTTGTCATCCATATGTTTTACTAGATTTATTTATTTATTAATTTACTAGCTAAATGTGTGAGAGATATCCACACGGCTGACTATCCAGCTACAGATACGATTGATTCAAGGAAACCCATAAATGGCAGACGTAAACCTTGAAGAGGGGCTTTTCCAATGAAGAACTCTCTTTACAACATTTGCTTGTATTTGCTTCAAAAAGGCATTAATTATATTTCTAAATCCCTGTGTCAAGTTTCCTGGAAGTTTTGTGAAGTTATGGCTGTCGTTTATTGCTGAAAATGTTCATATATGTAGAGAAATAGTTTTAGTAAAGGTAAGGGCTTTATTCGGTTCCGGTAAAAATCCACGTCCGTACGCTTCGCTCGCTTATACACGTCTGTCACGATTTTTGACATGTGCTGTCACTCTCGACAAACGTCAAACTCCCACATATATTACTGAAAACTTTATAAAAAACCGCACTAATTGTTATAGTGCCTCGTAAAACAGACAACCGAATGTATCGGAAAAGAGCCAAAATTTGGTAGCTAACAGCCAAAATTCAGCGGCAACGCCTGGAAATAAATGAGCCTATTTGACCAAAAACATTAAAAATCATAATTCCAATTCAAATCGGCTTGAATTCTTGTGGTCATGTACCGAAACCGCCCGATGATCACGTATGGGACGTGAATGTAATGAAACTTGCATTAATTGAATAGAAATTATCATAATTTGGGCATTTAAATTAATTTCGCCCAGCACTGGCAAACCGCTCCGTTACTCTTTATTTGCCCAAACTTTTCCACCGAACGATAATGCGAACGCACACAGGTACAGCACGTGAAAGAGACCAATTTTTCGTACTTGGCACGTACACGGTGGCACAGCGCTCCTATACGAATACACTCGACGGCGAGTTGGAAATTCAGACCGGCCACAAACACTGTGTCCGACGCGTTGAATCCGTTTGAGTGTTTCTTTTTTCGTTAATTCCATTTCCCCAAGTAAATACGCAGTTAAATTTGGGACAGGTACAGCCCCGGTGCCGGGTTCGGTGTCGGCTCTCAAAACCTCTGACAAGAGAATAAATCTTACCTCCCGCGTTAATCCGCGAAAGCGAGCCTAAAGCGGCTGCGAAATGTACCTCCGCCAGTCCGTACGGCAAAAGGCTTTGCGAAGGGCCCGGGAAGATGAATGGGAGATTATGCACGGTAGCCGCTGCGGTGATTGTTGCAAACATGGACTCCACAAGGGTGCACTCTAGTGGCGGGCGCTTTTCACGGCAGTACAAAGCATCGTTTGTTGACATTGACGGTGTGAAGCATTCTTCAGGATATTCAAAGAACAGATACCCAACGTACTCGTTCGGCTAAGTGTTGCTGCTCCGAGTAAACTGAGTAAACCCTCACGCGAGCACGTACCTGCTAGTAGACAACACCCTGCACCCGTAGAGGAAAATTCGCACAACCGCTCAGCGACAGGATTATGGTGTCCTTGTCCGCGTGAAGCCGCGCACAAATGTTAAAGAAATATTAACATAAAACTTTGCATAATGTATTTAAATTCAATACGATGTTGAACAACTTTGGAAACACTTCGGTTTGCTCGGTTTCAGCGTTTTCTCAGTGTCCTCACGCGGGCGGCAAACACACTTCCACGACAACCCACTCACACCGTGGGCCACTCACAGAGCCCCTTTGTAAACGGAACCGACACCGACACGCACCCATCCTGCAAAACCCAGCGAACGCTGCGTCTTCTGGACACTTCGTCGATGAGCCGGGCTCGCAAGACCCATATCCGCTAATGCATCCTGCCAGAGCCAGCGAACACTTCACGAGCACACGGTGGTTCACCGGCAGCTAATCGCGCCGTTCGCCGGCTGTTTCATCACTATTGAATGCAAATTACGCCTGCACTCGCTCTCGTTGGTTTTTTTTTGCGTTGCGAAAAACAATTTAATCCCGTGCACGTGAGAATCCGATTAGAGTACGCGCGCGCGCGCCCGCGCATCTGCATACCGGGTGCCTGCCGGGAGCTGCCGGGAGCGTATTGGGATGGCACCGGGAGCGACATAAATCAGTGCACACCGTATTCAATGGTCCAGTCAAACCGCTCCGTTACTCTTTATTTGCCCAAACTTTTCCACCGAACGATAATGCGAACGCACACAGGTACAGCACGTGAAACAGACCAATTTTTCGTACTTGGCACGTACACGGTGGCACAGCGCTCCTATACGAATACACTCGACGGTGTGTTGGAAATTCAGACCGGCCACAAACACTGTGTCCGACGCGTTGAATCCGTTTGAGTGTTTCTTTTTTCGTTAATTCCATTTCCCCAAGTAAATACGCAGTTAAATTTGGGACAGGTACAGCCCCGGTGCCGGGTGGCACTCCACGCATCCAACGCAGTCAATTGTTTAAGTCAGGTAGTCGACATACGGGTGACATTCCGCACTGCGTTCGGTAGAGGACAGCCACTGCTCCCAGGGTATGTGAAACTTCCTTTCAACGTACACTGAGCGAAGGGTGATCGAGAATGGTTCAAAATGTGATTTTTCATTCAAGCAATCAAGAAAGATTCTTCCAACTCATATTACGCTTCCAAAATATTACTTACAAACCTAGTTTGATAAAATGTCTTATTTACTACTTACTAAGCCACTTACAAGAACTAATGCTACCTAACTCAGGATAGCGCAAGGAGAGCTACGTTGTCCTTATGCCGGGAAAGAAATGCTAGATTGTTTGTTGCAGAGATCTCGCCACGCCACAGATCCTCCGAACACATCGCGCCAGTTTGTGCCGGACAGTTTCTTCCAGAAGAACCTGCAGGATGCCGATGATCCTACTCCATCGCATCCTACTAAGGACTTGTCTATGTCGAACCATGTTATATTTGAGCTAGATATTTGGGCTTCTGAATGTCGAGAAAAACGATCAACTTTTACATTTTTATTTTAAAATTGACTACCGTAGAAAACATTTACGAAGCTACAGTAATT
>KZ067233.1:37478-49448 GCA_002091845.1 Anopheles cracens | reverse complement strand
AAAACACCTAACGAACTAACGAACACAAGAAAGAAATTGATTTTTTTATTAACATGACGCACACAAACACATCGTAAAGGATAAAAAATAATCTAATAAAGGCACGTGACATTGTTACACATTTTATTGCGCATCTTCAACATTCTCGCAATATTTATGTGTCTTTTTTCGATGGAAAATATCGATTGCAAATTTTTAACCTAATTAACTCGACTTTTTACTGCGGTCGTTTTTGTTTTCATACGAAACAAACTTGCGAAACCCATTCTGCCAAGATCGATAAAAAAAAACCCTCCGTCTCAATTTCATATCGTCAATTTGCGCGTGTCAAAATCAAATCGCACAAACAGCCCGCCACAGGGTCGTAAATTCACACTCTTTATGCCACACACACGCACACTGTCCTCCGTCCGTTTCCTAGTACTACCGCTTCCAGGTCCTCGCTCTTGAACGGAAGCAGGAAAAAACACAAATACCACGCTTTTTCACATTTGATCTGTGAAAATTTTATTTTGATCCCTTCATTTGCTAAAGACTAGCGCACCCCTCTCGGAGCGGTTGTTGTGCTGCTCGCTCGCCCGCTAGCCTGTTCGCACGAGTCGACACACCACGCACCAGACACCAGAGGGAGACGTGCCAATCCTGCGACACGCTCATAAAATAATGCTCGTGTGGAGCCGGGCACATGTAGCGATGGAACGATTTGTTGAGTGTTGTTTTATAGTGCCATCGCTTTGTTTGCTAAATTAAATTTACAGTTTCAAGCTCGATGAAGCATATCCCGGGCGTTCGCCGACTGCGGAGTCTGCAGGACTTGTGGGAGCAGAAACGTCCCTCGAAAATCGGCAATTTTTTTTTTGCTTGCGTTGCACTCCCGAAACGGGCTACATTCTTCTATCGTTGTGTCGCACCATAAACACCGACAAATGATGACATACTCTAGGAAACAGCACTCGTGCCGCTGCTGAAGCGTTTCCAAGGACACCATGGCGGGCGAGACCGTGTACGACACCGGAAACAATCAGAACGGAATTCACACGGATCGGGTGAGGATAAATGGTCGGGATGGGACGGAACACACACACACACGAGCAATGTAATGATGAGAGATAA
Source organism: Anopheles cracens (assembly GCA_002091845.1). Lineage (NCBI taxonomy): Eukaryota > Metazoa > Arthropoda > Insecta > Diptera > Culicidae > Anopheles > Anopheles cracens. The sequence goes on along the minus strand of KZ067233.1, from coordinate 48,335 downwards.
AACGCCAAACACACTCGCACACACACACACACACTCACTATTTCATTGGCACTGAACCAAATCTCGGCAGTGTGGTGAGTGGTGAGAAGTGACCAAGGTGAAAGTGACGAACGTAATGCTGCAAATGTATCATTCCGATGCTTCCAACTGTTCGTCGTAGATGTGAAATGGCTCAGTTATTTCAGTTCGAAAAGGTATAAAATTTGAATTTAAAAAGGTATAATGTCTTGTCATGTCTTGTTCGCGATTTGGATATTCAAGCAAAATGTTCAATGTCTTTGATGCATAACTGGAAGTTCATAAGATTGTTGTATTGTATCAAACCGGAAAAGAGATTTAAAATAGCTAGTTAATAGCCAGTAATGTTCAATATAGTCAAACGGATATACTCTGTTCAAAATTTGATGAAGCTAACTCTATAAATACATACTAGCAGCATAAGATGGCAATGGAAAGGGATAGAATCCTTCTCACACTCCATATTCCAAATATCACATTAGATACAAAACAATCTCCCTAGATTGTACTACAACTATAAAACAACTATAAAACCATTAAATGACACAAAAATGATGTCCCTAGCTCAATTGTCCTGAAACAACAGCCAAACCTTTTTAACCTCTCATATTCCACCAGCTACCAGTGATGAATGTTGCGTCTAGTTAGCGCGTCAACCGATCGTCCAATTATGCCAAACAAGAAAAACAACCCAAATGTGTCCCAATCGTATCACACCGAACCGAAGGCCACGGAACAAAACAAAAAAAACACACACACACGCACACAATATCCCAAGCGTCGCGACTGAATTCAATCAAAATCGAAAGATACGCCGTACCCGCTGCCATCATTCCGATTTTTACTTTATCCTGTTCGTCAACACATGCCACTTCGGTCGTATGTAAACAACCTCATAAATTTTCTGTCGATAATGGGCAACAGGCGAAAAAAGGGTATGTTGCACCGGGGGTCGAACCACCCCGGGCGGCCGGAATGGATGACACATTCGGCCTCGTGTACTGCTGCGATTGACAGGCTACGAAATGAAACCCGTGTCGCCCCGCGTGTCCCTTACTTACGCGCGGAAATCGCATCAAACCTTCTCATATTGTCTGACACCTTATCACACTGGTACTCTACATTGTGGCAGACCGTCGTGGGTTATATCATTTTTGCTTGGTGGTAAGTGGCTGGTCCGAGATTCGGTTACGAACTCACTTCCGGAAGACGTTTGTTTTTCCCCAACTAAAACGTCTCCCTCGTCCTTGATGACGGCTACAATCATATATGAATATGAAACCTCAGCTGTAGGGTGCTTCTACTAGCCAAACGCGTTGAGATTTGTGGGCAAAGCGGTATCTTACGCCAAATCCCTGGTGAGTTCGCCGAATCGATTCGAAGCGGTATGGGCACAATTTTTCCCAGTAGAAGCGCTGTAAAATAGGCTACACGCGTCCATCCAGAAGCCAAACAGTCATTGAACAATACCTCCGTTCAGCTAGAAACATGTTCAGATAGAACAAATTGAAGATGGCTCGACGAGGAAGCAAGCTGGTGAAGCGTTCGTCACGGTAACTCCCTTATTAGTCTGTTAGCAAAGCTGCTCCGGCAAAGTAAACCTCCTCTCACCAGCGATTGCTGCCCTCGGTGTAGACAACAATGGGAACGCTCCATGATTTATGTGTTGCTACTTCTTCAAATTGATATCGTTACGGTTTCATGGTACAAATTTTGTTTATTGATTATCCCAAACCCCCAAGCGGAAATGGGACCGCTACGTGAAGGTACATCCTTCAGTTTTCACGCTCTTCAACGGTTCGGTGCTCTTTTTCGTACTTGTTTTGCCCGACCGGGCATTTCATTCAACCGGCATGTCAATATTGTGAATGCCGCTAAGCCGCCGTGAAGAGTGGCGTGTTTGAGCGATTCGTCGCGGTTGTTTCACAGCCCAGGTGACAAGATTTGCGGCACGGAACAATGGACACCGTCGAAAGTCTACAGAAGTGGTGACTCGAGAGGGCTTAGTGGTTGCTAGAGACAGTTTGATAATCAAAATCACGGAAGTGTTTGTAGGATTGAAAAACAATATTGTAGAGCGAATTGCTACATTAGGAAAAGGCAACTTTTCCACAAATTAGTCTGTACTGTAACATGTTGCAAGAAAATATATTGTAATGATGTCTCTCCTAGACACAATGCACGAGAAGCATAGTGAATAACGTACATAGTGGTGACCGATACAGATCGACCCTCCGAAGTCGTCTTTAACTATTCCTATATTTGAACACTACGGGCTAGCAACAGATTATACCAGTTTAGTTATTCAGATATGTCCCTAAGAAATGGCGTTCGCGAGGAAGATATTTGGATGCTCTTGTACATCGACTTTCGGCTTGAAATAACAAGCTCCACATGTTGCATGATATCCTGCCTATCGTGCAGTTTTCAGTTTCACAAGGCTCCTGCATGAATTGATCGTCCTGTCAGTAGAATGATGCCGGACGACCCCAACCCGCTATATACTTCTTAGTCGCACACCATATAATCTTTCTCCCATTATACAATAGACACCGGAATCTTTACAAAAAGACACGGGAATCTGGAAGTTAAAGTTATATTAAATACACTTCTTAGTTCTTGCTTCGTGTTACTTTCTTTCGTCGAAGATCCTGCTATCTACAATTCGAAGCTTATAGTTATTAACAAATTCCTGGTGATCATGACAGTGAATAACCATAGGAAAGCGACAATGAGCTATTAAAAATCTTGTAAAGCAGATCAAGAGTGCAATGCCTGTCTGGTACAACCATAGCATCCTTTCATTCGTTTTCCATGTCCACCACTATAGTGAGGCTATTCTTACTAGTACAATAAACATCTTGAGACAATACCTATGTTGGACATTTAACCGTTTGTTAAAATTATTGTAACAGATCTCCAACTACTTGCATCTTAAATCAACACATCAGAACGTACACTGCAACCAACACATCTACACTCCAAACTCTATTGCTATTTGTCGTCTAGGTTTTTAAATGTTTTCCCTTATTGATAGTGATAGTTATTGCAGAAAAAATAACACTTGAAATAACAACATTCTAAGATCCATTGAAAGAAGCCTATATTACATACTAGCAAATGAAAAAATAAACACAAAACAAAAGATATATGATTTATAAATATCAGATGCGGATCAATGCAATACGTGTAATAGAACAGAAACAATAGAACACAAATTCACAGACTGTAAAAACAGCAAAAAGATATGGCAAATGTAAAAAGAAATTAAATTAGAGATAGGAATACAATCATCAACTTACCAAGAACTCGAAAAACCATAATTACAAAAGATTAACAGAAATATCAAACTAAAAACAATGAAAATATTCATACGTTACATAGAAATAATAATAAACAGCAATTGTGAGTGGAATTATAATAATAATTTAAGAACCCTAGTTTTAAGCTTAAATGTATTGTTTCATAACACATTCCTTCACAAACCTTTTAATAGCTTTGTTTTTATACAGATTCTTTCCACCAACTTTTCATTTTCCTACTGCATGGTAATGTATCTTCCAATGGACATGCTGCAGACCGAGCTTCTGCGTTCCGGCAATACGCTTCCGAAGGAAATTTTACTGCATGGTAATGTATCTTCCAATGGACATGCTGCAGACCGAGCTTCTGCGTTCCGGCAATACGCTTCCGAAGGAAATTAAATAACGAAAAAATGAAGCTTGATGAACTTTGGCTATGTCCGTAGAACTCTCGATATAACACATACCATAAATGCGCCGCATTTAACCACCGCAAATCGTTCGCCGGTTCGCCCTGCTTAATCAGTTTTCACGCCCTAAAACGGCCCGGCAACGAGCCGAAACACATAGTTGCAGACAATGCCGAATGCGCGCTGCTTACGGTACCGGTAATTCCTTCCTTTAAAGGAAAAAATGACTGCCTCTCGCTCTCTAAATTACAGTCCCACTGGCACGTATTTTAAAAACTGTCAACCGTCTCGCTGCATCCGAAATTCTTACATTTTCATCTCGTATGGCCGGCGTGCGTGTGCTGCCGTTCCCTTTTTTGGCCGAGCGGTTGGGGGGGCGAAAAAAAACACAATACATCCAGCAACCACGAAGCACAACAACAGTCCGCAGCCGGCAGTGTTTGTACGCGAGGACCAAAAAGCGATCCGAGCCTTGCAAACCAGCAGCACCGCGACACTTGCCCCGGGTCGGTTGCAGAAATTGCAATATTCAGTTGATAAAAACTTGTCGATATATTGATTGATGATGTCGTCAAGCTGCAACAATCAGAAAGAATGCTATCCCAGCCCCTCCGTAGCGTTCGGTCAGTGCCGCTGACGCTGGTCAGCGAATGCCCTGCCGCGCTGCCATCATCACCTCAGCGACACCGTTCGACAGAGGCCTTTTTTTTGTTGCTGCTGTGATCAATTGTCATCCGAGGGGCCTTCTAGAATCCACCGCGAAACCGTTCGTTTGAATCGTTCAATAAACAACAACGCAACACACCACCAGGGGAACTTGATCACGGCAGTAATACCAAACTTAAAAGTCAGCACTTGTGTGCGACGCCGAACGAAAGGAATAAAAAATCTGTCAACCAGCCCATTGCCGGAGTCACCAGCACCGGTGGCGGACAGGGACAGGGACTGCAAATGATTAAGCCAACCCATTCCGAAACCAACTCGCCGAACACGCTGCCCTTCGAAACATTCAATCAGAGGCGAGCCGAAGCGAACGAAGCTCATGAATTTTGCAGGAAACTCAAGTTTTCGATATTGATGTGTGTGTTTTTTTGTTGTTTTATTACAATTTCATCTCACCAAAGCAGAAGCATCCCAAAAGCACACAACAATCCAACCGGCGGCGGCTGAAATATCGAGCGCAGCGCTATAAAAATGACTTATAGGTTAAAATGTGAGACACTTCAATCGCCTCCACTTGAAAGAAGGATCCCGCGACCTGCGACGGACTTGAATTTCTCGCACTGACAAGTGGCTGGCCGGGAACACTTGCCGCGATCGCGATCGTGCCGCGATAACGGTCTGAACGATCCAAACAAAAAAACAACAGCCAAAAACTACCAAACATCAAATCAACAATTTCGCAACGCAGCAAAAACCGAACCTGGGGCACAGCGGCTGGAAATATGCCGAAAACGTCTTTATTTATTGATTCCTATGAAATTTTTCACCTGAAGTGATATCTTTATTATGTTGACCAGAATGCTAAAAATGCCGCTCGCTGCTGGTTCGGCTCGCTGGTTTTGGTGTATGCATTCCGTCCGTTTACGGTTCGGGAACGGTTGGAAAGATGCTGTAGTATAGTATAGTGTAGAAGCTCCAAAATACGTCGTCGCCGTTCTGGTCGATTGGGCCGCTTTCCGGTTTGTCAGTGGCGCGGTTTACGCAATCTGTGTTCCGGCTGGTTCCGATTGGGGACGGAGGAAATCAATTTCCATACTAGCTACATAATTACTTTCGCTCCCCTTCCCCGATGGAGCTCCCGCTGGAGCGGTTTCATTATAAATAGTCAGTACACCCGGTGGCTGGAACGTCATTACTGCCGCCTACACGTCCCAAAGAAACAGACCAGTTCTACGATGCAGGTAAGTGATCATACTGCCGCGGCACAATCTACACAATCGCAGACGGCTAGCAAATAAAACTGTATCAATTTCAGCTTGTTCTGTTGGCGTTATCTACCGTGATAGCGATTAGTGCAGGGCTATCGCTCAAACCGAGCCCCCGGAGGGACATTACCTTTCCCCGGCACATACAACTACCCGTCCCGGACGCTGAGCGGGACGTGCCAGCGCGGGTGAAAGTTCGCCAAGGTGAGGAACGGCCCACGATGACGAAAATGGTCCACCAAAGCGACGCCGGAATGGAAGAGCGCGTCGTGCGAAAGGGCGAACAAGGCCCGACGGAAATGACCCACTCGATCGACGGTAATCCGGCGAGACTGCGCGTCAGTGACAGACGGCGCAAGAAGGTGAAGCAGGTGTCCTCCACCAGGGAAAACGAAACGACGCGCGTGTCGACGAAGGAGCGTAAGCTGCACACGAAAGTGGTGCACGTTCCCGAGCCGTTCGTGGTGCACGTGGAGAAGCCGTACCCGGTGTACATCGAGAAACCGGTGATCGTTGAAAAGCATTTGCCGATGCATCTCTACATCACGAAGAAAGAAACGAAGCATCACTGAGGTTACCAGGAGTGCGGCAGTGCTTTTGCAGTGTTGAGAGATTAACGTTTTAATAAGTTGTATTTATTTCCAACAAATAAAGGGCAAGTTTTGTTCTTTTTCACTAAATCTAGCGTTTTATTCGTATCGTCCAGATCTCCAGATCCTTCCGAATCCTTCTAGGTGACTATAACTTGATTTTTTCACTAAATCTAGCGTTTTATTCGTATCGTCCAGATCTCCAGATCCTTCCGAATCCTTCTAGGTGACTATAACTTGATCATTAGAAGAGCGATACAACTGACGATGGTCGAGTCGGAAGAGAGGTTAAGCCTCTGAATGCGGCTCGTGTAACCCTCGTGTTTTCGACCTGTTTGAGTCCGAATTCCATCTCAATAGAAGAAGAAGGACCTTATCAAATTGTTGTGTATAGCTTACTTTCTTGGAAATGAATGATTCTAAAAAACCGTCAAAAACTATCGAACTAAAACAATATGTTCTTTATACACCATTACATACTATTGATAACAAAATCTTTCTGAACTCGTTTTATACAGTCGATCTTGCTCCAGGTTGCTTGGAACTAAGAACTATTTTCAGCGTATTTCGCATTTCAGGATGTTTAGACCATTCCAGACTAGCAAAATTATGTTCAGATTGGTTCCATCTTCTGTTCCAAACTCTGTTTTATTGAGATTCCCTCCATTCTTCACTGCAGTAAGAATAAACTACTATACTATCATTGTGTACACTGTCTCTACGTGTTTAATAATCTTTATGTGTAATGTTTGTATTGATAAGGCTTTACCTTAAAGAACAATTCTATCATATCCGAAAAAGATTAAAAAATATGTGACTATATTTCCAGATGTATACATTCAGAAGACATCACTTCAAACTGATCTCAAATTCAGAGTCATCAACATCAAATTATCTTCTTATATTCAGGTGAGTTGTTTTTCTGCTATAATATCGAAGTACCTAATAGAAACATTATAGTAAAAAATATTTAGTTAGTTATGAAATTGAACATCATTCAGTTTCATGAGTTTGTGTCATTCTTCTCCTTCATCTCGGATCTTCATCCTATCAGGTGTCATCCGCTTAACGATGTATCAAAAGCAAACAAACTAGTTTAAACCGCCTCCTTTGTCCGTGTCGAGAAATTAGCCGGGCTCTGCCTACAACACCGCCACAAACCGCTGCCAAAGCCGCGTTCTCGCTGTCACCGCTTATGCAAACTTGCCCACTGTCACTTCGCACAGTTCACCCTCGCGCGGACGCGGACGTCTTCCCGTGTGTACAGAAGAAGCTGGCAGGCGACAATGCACGGGACGAGCCGCAGTGCTTGACCGAGGCAGAGGAAATATTTACCCACGGAATACGATAAATATTTATTAGAAAAGACACATTTCCAAATATTCAAATCATTTGTTTGCAGATTGTTTTCCCGCTAACGAACAAACGAATTTCCCTGCGATTATATCGCATTCTCCCCTCCCCAGAACGTGAAAGGTCCTTTCCGCACGGTGATAAGGCTCGCCGCCGCATCCGGGCATCGATGATTTTCGATCCCGCACGGTCGGATACGGCGCGTTGTGGGCGACGGGGATCAGTCAAGCGTTAAATGCAATCCGTCAACAGTTGACCGTGCGAGGCGACAACCGGGCGCGATAATTGGCTACATTTAAAAGTCAAATCGAGGCTGATTTGCACTTCCGATAAGCAGTGTTGGGCGAGTCGCCTCGCGGTCGCGCGAGCCTGCGTATCGGCCAGACAAGTTGACGTAAAATATCTGCCGTGAAGCGAACTGTATCGTTCGTAATTTGCATCGTTCTCAACTTGTTTTATTGTCTTACTAAGCTGACTTAAAATCCACTCAAATGCTTCATAACAGACAAAGACTAATGCACAAAACATAAGTTCTTCACAACAATAGTATAACAGTTTTTAGAACATTTTACAATCTAGGTAAAAGCGTCACTACAAACTGTATGAAACAAATGCAACTTAAATAGAATCGCCCATCTCATTTGAGGATGTTGGTCATATAACGAGAAGTGATATAGCTGGCAGATAGTAGACAAACTTGATTATCGCATAAGCTCTTACTTTGTTAGCAATTAATTGCTTGCAGCGAAACTTCAAAACTTGACATAGAAACTTCCAATTCTAACGTTCTGCGCAATTGTGCAAAATCTACCAAATGTTAGAGGATTGAAGAAATAAGAGAGGAAGTTTCTTTCAGAGTACACTTTGGAAGTTAAACGGAGATAATTTTGGTATTTTGATAGAACTAAACCATTTCCGTGAGTTTGGAGTTCTCCATTCTTCACAACAGATTTCATCCAACATGTTTGACAGCTTACATTAACATTAAACTATCAGTTTGATTCACTACCTACATATAGTTTCAAAAGTAAAACATGTTCCAAATATCACGTGTTGAAGTTATGGGTCTTATAGTCATCTTGCCATTTAATTGAAACACACAGATCTTGAACTACAACCTATGTATGATTGGCGTAGAAGAAAGCCAAATTTATACTAAAAATAGAAGCATAAACTTACCCAACCATACATAAGACCGAATGCTAACAACACTGAAGCCATCGAAACATTCCTCACCATTCCCAGATTAGTAAAATAATAGTACGCCTTCTCCGTGTACAGTTTTACCTCCCTCAACAACGGCCGAAAGGCGACGACGTCTTCGGCGGCGCGGGAAGTGATTACGTACGCCAGGGCACAACTGGAAGAGAAAAACAGAGAAATAGAGCCCCTCGCGCGCAAAGTAACGCGAACTGATTATGACGCTTGCGACACTTCCTCCGGCTCGGAAAGCGGAGCATTCGACGCGGCAAAAAGTGTCTGCGACGGCACCGAGCACCCGAAAGTCGCAAAAACGAGGTGAAGCCTCCCAATTACAGGCAGCACTTGTGTGTGTGCATTGCCAGCCGAGCTAGTGGGGCGAATACATATTTATAACGTGCAGCATTTCATTTTCGTTTTGTCACTTGTCCGAGCCGAACCCGAGGACGTGCGAAAATTTGAGACGAATTCGATGCGACAACCAGCGGGTCCTCCTATCACCCTGGAGGAAAACGGTTAGATTGTTTCGGGTAATTAGAGATTTTTTTTAGGATTACAACTAAGGCACCGCTCTGGCACCTCTCGAACATAACAAACAACTGCTTCACTGCTTTAACTCGATATTTTCGTTAAATTTCCACACTTTAACGTATTATGAACTAAATAATTATTGAGCAGAACCACCGCACTATTGTAAACGACAGTTTTTTTTTGACACTTAAAACGGCTGTTCTTTAATCCTTGAAAATTTTGAATGAGAATGTATGATACGTTCCAATTTCTATTCATTTTTTATGTTTTCCTTCTCTTTACGTTCCTTTTTGTTTCGCTTGTCCCACGTTTCACGGCTTGACTTAGCGTTTTATTGCAATTTTCTGTTGTTTTCTTTTAAATTGTTGTTTTTTTTCTACTAAATGTCTAAAATAAACCCAACTTAGTTGTTGTCTGATGAAACCAACATACAAACAATAAAAACACAGCAGTAGCGCCATCTCATCTCTATCTCTTATAGTTTTTGTCGACCTTTACACTTACCGGAGCAAACTTCATACTCAACTCCAAACTATGAAAGTAGCTCCGACTGCAAAAAAGTAAATTTTCTGAGATATATCAAAGTTTGGACTTGAAGTATTGATAAAACATGACATTTGTGCTTGAAATAATGATGAATTATTGTTACTCCTATCGGTTAAGTGGTAAATTAAATAAGTCACTGTGAAAAATATAACATATAACACCAAAAACAAGTTGTTTTCAAGTGCTCTAGAATATTACCAAGACGAATTTTGCACAGTCTGGATAAAACCCAACGAATATCACAAAAAAAAACGTTCGCAAACTTTGACACAAAACCGGTCGCTTCTACATCAGTCTACAGTGTTAAAGAAAGTAGTCATATGTGTGATAAATATAAAAAAATAGATGCAATGTCTATACCAAAATTTGTATTAACAATTATCCTGGCGCTAGGGGTTTAATGTTGTTTTTGTTATTATGTTTGAAAGTGTCTCCTTCAAAACGCTGAGTTCTTGAAGTATTCTGAGTTAATATTGTCAATCTTTTTATTGAAATAGGTCCATTTATGTAATATCCTAGATAAAAATCATGCACAAAACACTTGTTTTCACATTATTTTCAACCTACGAATATTGCAAACAAAAGCTGCAGAACTTTACAGCACACCTAATTAATGCCCGTTGAAAGGTGATGAATTTATACACACAACCATAACCAACGCGCAAATGTTTAGCGTTCCCCCCAAAATATGTGTCCACCTTGGCAGTAAAATTGTGACCGGCGTAGAACTCTCACCGTTTCACACACACACACGAGCCGTCGTTAATCGAGCGAGTCTTTCGTAGAAAAATCACTCACTTCCCAGCTCAAAGCCAGCCAAGTAAGACAACTACTGGCGGGTCGTGGCGCAGTACACGCAGTGGCCAATAAATTGTGGTCACTTCATGAAAAGTGATTAAACGGACCCGGGCGTGCCCGTGAAAGGTTTTCAAAAATTAACCATCAACGACGGTAACATCGGCCAGTTCGCATCGAATGC
>KZ067233.1:23969-37468 GCA_002091845.1 Anopheles cracens | reverse complement strand
GCGGTCGGTGTGGGTAGTGCGTTTGTTTCCCTGCTGTCGAGCTCGGCAGTGCTGTAAAGCTAGCAGGCGGGATAAGCGTAAATGTGATTTATCGTTCACACATGCTCCTCGGACACATCCGTTGGCGCGGGGTGGGCCCGACGGTGCCGCGTAAGTATTTACCGAAAAGATAAGATTTTCTTCCGAGACGAAGTTCGTAGCAGACGCTGGGTTAACTATGTGGACTGCTGTGTGCTCGCAAATGTTAGCTCTGCAGCGGCAGTTGTTGGTTAATTGTTGTAATTAGAAGTTTCGCTCTATCAGTGCCAGTCGGGATCACTCTCGGGTGGTGGTCGGGTCCGGGTACGTTGGCTTAGGGAGGAGAATTTATCGACATCGTCTCGGGCACAGTTTGTCGAGGAGACAGGATGACTGACGTTGAGCCGGTTTCGCGGAGGGTGCAGCGAGCCGATAACCCTGTGTCCTGGGCCGGCTCGCATGCTAAGTCGATCGTGATATGGTCGTTTTATTATGTGTACACCGTCAAGAGATTAGGGATGATGAATTTGTAAGCGGCAGGAATGAAGCGGGCACTTGCAGTGAGTTTCCTTCTTAAAGGAGCCTCTTCTCGACACAAAGTCACATCTGCGATCCGGAAAAACAGCTACTCTTTCAACGTTTCCTTTTGCTGAGAGCAATTACAGTGACGCGGCGATGTGTCCAGTGCACCAATAAGAAGCGGCCTATCAATCGGCTTCGCCCGCTCCGGTGCGATATTACCTTTTAAGTACTGCGGCTCGAAATGGCGGAACACCGTCTAATTAAATGTTTACACAGTTGCATGCTACTCGTTCGCAGGCATTCAGCTCGCGCTGTCGAACCGCGACGCCATTTCAGTGTAACTCCCCCGAAGGAGGAGAGCGAAACACAAAACTCGGTGCAATGTTCGGTTTTTCCTTTTCCGTCTATGTACACGGGAGCAGTCGTTTTTGGCCGCGCGCAAAAGAGTACAAAACTCGGTGCAATGTTCGGTTTTTCCTTTTCCGTCTATGTACACGGGAGCAGTCGTTTTTGGCCGCGCGCAAAAGAGAAACACGGCGCAGAGCCTTCGGTGGAGTTGAAGCTAATAATACCAGCAACGCAGCAACGGTTCTGTACCGTGACCGGGGCGACGAGAAGAACCCCGGGGGATCATTACCTTTTATGGGGTGTTCTTTTTCTTGCAACGTGTATTTTTTTTTGCTTTTGGTCTGCTTGCTTGTTTGCAGCTGCTGCTGCTACTGTTGCTCCGAACCGAAACCGAGTGGAAAACGAGCGATCGTCGGGGAAAAGAGGGCGGAAAAGTCTCGTGCGTGTCGTGCAGTCGGCAGTCGTCGTGGCAGCTGTTCTGCTGTACGGTGTTGGAAACCGTGTTAACCACTCCCTTTCGGCCAGAAACCCAAACCTCCCCCCGGCCGGCCCGTCGGGGGAGCCAAAAGTGGAAAATCAAGCTCTTCCGTCTGGTCCGGAGCTATGTACTGGCGTGGCCCGAGAGCGTTACACCATACCCATTCGCCGCGGGCCAGGGCTGGCGTGTTGAGATCGAGCGGCGAAGCAATCGGTCCGATCGGGTACGGGACGGGACGAACGCCGACCGGGGCATTTACCCGGGTGCCGGGCATATTTATTTCTATTCTCTAACAAAGGCGAACACCGCAAATACTTGCTTTGAACGTTTGCATTCTTGTTTGCATGCCGGGGCCGGATGCGATGCACGGATTCACTGTTGTTTGTGGCAGATGGAATCGTGTATTGTAGGTGAGTTGTATAAAGAATATTGTAATTTCGTATATAATGAGAAATATTGCATACATATTTTAGATACCGTGAAATAATCCAATTGAATACTTACATCATTTATCTGGAATAGAGGGCGAATACAAACATTATTGGAGAAATTGTCGATATAAATTCAAAACGAATAGGAAGGATGGTCTTTTTTATTTCTCCTCCTGATCCTTCAAGTAAAATATCAATAACCAGAAATAGGAAAAGTATTATAATTGAAACAACACAGTGTTTTCAATCTATAAGAAATCTATCTAATTATTTGCAATAATGGTTTGGATAAAGAAAGAGAAAGGATCATACGTATTTACGCTGTAAAGTTTCGTAAATGATGTTTCAATATTTCCAACATCACTGGGAAAGAAGAATAGAACAATGATTATAAAACCTGCTCCTATTCAAAAGAAAAGCTTTTGGACTATATGCCGGGTAATGAAAAGCTGTATTCATAAAGTAAACTGTATGCGTTTAAAATGATGGGTTATCTTCTCGGAAGATTTTGGTCTTATTAATAGAGGACACATTTGTATAATGTCCTGAAGTTATGATTAGAAGAAGATAGAACTAACCGAACTAACCTGTTAGTGGGGTTTAACAACTTCAATCTATACAATCTAAAGCGCTTCAAGAGAAAACAGCTTGAACCAAGTCTTACATCATGTGTTATATTTCTAAGTGAATGTAATGTTCTACATGTACGATTATACGATTATAATCACAATTGTTTTAAAATCCATTAATATTCATTTTACAAAACTATAAATTTGGATAGGAAGATCAGTTTAATTTGTAGACTATGAAGAAATCGTGATATGCAATGTTCTCCAGAATATTTTGGCAAACATTTTATAATAAATACAAAGTATAATTTGTTGTAATTTACCACGCATATTGTGTAATTTCTATTTCTTTTTATTTTAGTGATATCTAGAAGTCTGTTTTATATACTTTCTCTACAAATTAACTTAAAATAGCATATTTTTAAGACCAGAATATGCAAAGTAATCCTAACTGAATAACTCAGTGATTAGATTTTGGAATATAATTTCCTTAAAAGTGTAATCCTTCCGTAAAATCATAATAGCTGCATAAGGCACTCCACCAACATTGTTTGAGTGTGTCCCACCCCGGTCGTTCCATTTTCCTCCGGTTCATTTAGTCTACCCGTGCTATCGATTGGTTGTGCGTTACTATCAACACTGGAACCGAAGTGTCTAAACTGCCGCTACTACTGCTGCTGACTACTACCCCGACGCTGGGTCCGGTACACTTCCACTAGTTAGTTCCTTTTATGTTCCGAGCAAGTCCGTGTGCCGGCAGCAGCGCAGTTTGGCAGTTGGCTCCGTTTATGTACAATCCGAGACGATAGAATTCCGATCACGGCATGTTCCTCTTGCCGAACATGGCATCTGTTGCCCAGGTTTGCGTTAACGTACGGCCGTACATATACGGTTTTGGCCGGCCGGGAACCGGAGTGGAGGGGGGGGGGGGGGCCTGGGGGGGGGGGGGGGGGGGGGGAGCTCGAAATAACGAAAACAAAAAAGAAAACATGAGCTCGAGCGAACTAACACAAAATCACGGCTCATGGAGCTCGTGGATGGTGCGGCTGTCGTTGCCAACACACAGCAGCCTACTCGAACCCAGGTCGCACCCAATTTCGTTCGACTATCGATAGGGTCGTCCGGTGGGGCGATGTTTGGAAATTTATGGCCACCGGTGTAGTGCTCACATGGCCTGACCCTTTCCGGGCATTCAGGCTGCAGGCTACACACTTCAGGTAAAGTTGTGCGGCCCGCCATTGAGCGGGCATTGATCACTGCTTTTCCCCGGGAGTACGCTACGACCGGGAGTCGAGTGTTCGGGAAGTTCAGTTCGCCGTTTGAGTGTTTTGTTGGAAAACAAGCAAATAATTTAGTATTTGTCATCGTCTTGCTACGATTGGTGCTGGTGGTAGTTGCGTAGAGGCCGATCGTACCTTTCGGCCGTTGTTGAGGGAGGTAAAACTGTACACGGAGAAGGCGTACTATTATTTTACTAATCTGGGAATGGTGAGGAATTTTTCGGCCGTTGTTGAGGGAGGTAAAACTGTACACGGAGAAGGCGTACTATTATTTTACTAATCTGGGAATGGTGAGGAATATTCGATGGCTTCAGTGTTGTTAGCATTCGGTCTTATGTATGGTTGGGTATGTTTATGCTTCTATTTTTAGTATAAATTTGGCTTTCTTCTACGCCAATCATACATAGGTTGTAGTACAAGATCTGTGTGTTTCAATTAAATGGCAAGATGACTATAAGACCCATAACTTCAACACGTGATATTTGGAACATGTTTTACTTTTGAAACTATATGTAGGTAGTGAATCAAACTGATAGTTTAATGTTAATGTAAGCTGTCAAACATGTTGGATGAAATCTGTTGTGAAGAATGGAGAACTCCAAACTCACGGAAATGGTTTAGTTCTATCAAAATACCAAAATTATCTCCGTTTAACTTCCAAAGTGTACTCTGAAAGAAACTTCCTCTCTTATTTCTTCAATCCTCTAACATTTGGTAGATTTTGCACAATTGCGCAGAACGTTAGAATTGGAAGTTTCTATGTCAAGTTTTGAAGTTTCGCTGCAAGCAATTAATTGCTAACAAAGTAAGAGCTTATGCGATAATCAAGTTTGTCTACTATCTGCCAGCTATATCACTTCTCGTTATATGACCAACATCCTCAAATGAGATGGGCGATTCTATTTAAGTTGCATTTGTTTCATACGGTTTGTAGTGACGCTTTTACCTAGATTGTAAAATGTTCTAAAAACTGTTATACTAGTGTTGTGAAGAACTTATGTTTTGTGCATTAGGCTTTGATTGTTATGAAGCCATTAAGTGGATTTGAAGTCAGCTTAGTAAGACAATAAAACAAGTTGAGAACGATGCAAATTAGGAACGATACAGTTCGCTTCACGGCAGATATTTTATGTCAACTTGTCTGGCCGATACGCAGGCTCGCGCGACCGCGAGGCGACTCGCCCAACACTGCTTATCGGAAGTGCAAATCAGCCTCGATTTGACTTTTAAATGTAGCCAATTATCGCGCCCGGTTGTCGCCTCGCACGGTCAACTGTTGACGGATTGCATTTAACGCTTGACTGATCCCCGTCGCCCACAACGCGCCGTATCCGACCGTGCGGGATCGAAAATCATCGATGCCCGGATGCGGCGGCGAGCCTTATCACCGTGCGGAAAGGACCTTTCACGTTCTGGGGAGGGGAGAATGCGATATAATCGCAGGGAAATTCGTTTGTTCGTTAGCGGGAAAACAATCTGCAAACAAATGATTTGAATATTTGGAAATGTGTCTTTTCTAATAAATATTTATCGTATTCCGTGGGTAAATATTTCCTCTGCCTCGGTCAAGCACTGCGGCTCGTCCCGTGCATTGTCGCCTGCCAGCTTCTTCTGTACACACGGGAAGACGTCCGCGTCCGCGCGAGGGTGAACTGTGCGAAGTGACAGTGGGCAAGTTTGCATAAGCGGTGACAGCGAGAACGTGGCTTTGGCAGCGGTTTGTGGCGGTGTTGTAGGCAGAGCCCGGCTAATTTCTCGACTCGGACAAAGGAGGCGGTTTAAAGTAGTTTGTTTGCTTTTGATACATCGTTAAGCGGATGACACCTGATAGGATGAATCTCCGAGATGAAGGAGAAGATTGACACAAACTCATGAAACTGAATGATGTACAATTTCATAACTAACTAAATATTTTTTACTATAATGTTTCTATTAGGTACTTCGATATTATAGCAGAAAAACAACTCACCTGAATATAAGAAGATAATTTGATGTTGATGACTCTGAATTTGAGATCAGTTTGAAGTGATGTCTTCTGAATGTATACATCTGGAAATATAGTCACATATTTTTTAATCTTTTTCGGATATGATAGAATTGTTCTTTAAGGTAAAGCCTTATCAATACAAACATTACACATAAAGATTATTAAACACGTAGAGACAGTGTACACAATGATAGTATAGTAGTTTATTCTTACTGCAGTGAAGAATGGAGGGAATCTCAATAAAACAGAGTTTGGAACAGAAGATGGAACCAATCTGAACATAATTTTGCTAGTCTGGAATGGTCTAAACATCCTGAAATGCGAAATACGCTGAAAATAGTTCTTAGTTCCAAGCAACCTGGAGCAAGATCGACTGTATAAAACGAGTTCAGAAAGATTTTGTTATCAATAGTATGTAATGGTGTATAAAGAACATATTGTTTTAGTTCGATAGTTTTTGACGGTTTTTTAGAATCATTCATTTCCAAGAAAGTAAGCTATACACAACAATTTGATAAGGTTCTTCTTCTTCTATTGAGATGGAATTCGGACTCCAGCGGGAGGAAAACACGAAGGTTACTCTAACCACATTCAGAGGCTTAACCTCTCTTCCGACTCGATCATCGTCAGTTGTATTGCCCTACTAAGGTCGAATACATATTTATAACTTGCAGCATTTCATTTTCGTTTTGTCACTTGTCCGAGCCGAACCCGAGGACGTGCGAAAATTTGAGACGAATTCGATGCGACAACCAGCGGGTCCTCCTATCACCCTGGAGGAAAACGGTTAGATTGTTTCGGGTAATTAGAGATTTTTTTTAGGATTACAACTAAGGCACCGCTCTGGCACCTCTCGAACATAACAAACAACTGCTTCACTGCTTTAACTCGATATTTTCGTTAAATTTCCACACTTTAACGTATTATGAACTAAATAATTATTGAGCAGAACCACCGCACTATTGTAAACGACAGTTTTTTTTTGACGTTTTGTGACGGATTTATCGCCAAGGTTCACATAGCAGGGTGTGAATCGAACATGTCAGACATAACCAAACTGGCTTGTTCGAGACCGTGTTTGTCTAATTTGTTCGAGACTATCTGACCGAGCACCCCCATATGATTGTATGGGTTTGTTCGTGTCTGATGTCTTGTTCGAGAGGTGCCAGAGCGGTGCCTAAGCATGTTTGCAAAGCTTCCGAAGATACAGGGTATATAATTTCGTTTTAATAAGAAATACATACACCATATGATTGTGCTGATTTCAGAAAATAAGTTCAAAAATGTTTTCCAAATACCGATAAAGTTAGAGGACTAAATTGGGTTCGAGTCAATGATGTTTTATAAATTCAAACATCTATGATATCAAGTTCCAAACGCACTTCAAAGTTGATCTTCCTTGTAAAATCGTACTGTTATAGAATTTATTCGCTCATATTTTTATGTCCATCACTGTGAGGTCAATCTCACACGAAAAACTGTTTCGTCTTCGGAAAGATTATGCACTAATCTTCGTTTCGTCACTAGAACAAGATGTAGTATAAAATTCGAATGTTTTGAAATATCCCTGAAATATTTGAGCCTGAAACATCTTTTCAACTCGACTCATTATGGGATAGGACAAGACTTGTCAGAAAAAACATCACCACATTGTTGAAAATCTCATGTGTTTTTATGAAAATGTCAATAAAAAAACTCAATTTCCTCGAGGATTCGTTCTCCAAAGCTTGACATAACTTGATTTAAAATACGTGCCAGTGGGACTGTAATTTAGAGAGCGAGAGGCAGTCATTTTTTCCTTTAAAGGAAGGAATTACCGGTACCGTAAGCAGCGCGCATTCGGCATTGTCTGCAACTATGTGTTTCGGCTCGTTGCCGGGCCGTTTTAGGGCGTGAAAACTGATTAAGCAGGGCGAACCGGCGAACGATTTGCGGTGGTTAAATGCGGCGCATTTATGGTATGTGTTATATCGAGAGTTCTACGGACATAGCCAAAGTTCATCAAGCTTCATTTTTTCGTTATTTAATTTCCTTCGGAAGCGTATTGCCGGAACGCAGAAGCTCGGTCTGCAGCATGTCCATTGGAAGATACATTACCATGCAGTATGAAAATGAAAAGTTGGTGGAAAGAATCTGTATAAAAACAAAGCTTTTAAAAGGTTTGTGAAGGAATGTGTTATGAAACAATACATTTAAGCTTAAAACTAGGGTTCTTAAATTATTATTATAATTCCACTCACAATTGCTGTTTATTATTATTTCTATGTAACGTATGAATATTTTCATTGTTTTTTTTTGGTCCTCGCGTACAAACACTGCCGGCTGCGGACTGTTGTTGTGCTTCGTGGTTGCTGGATGTATTGTGTTTTTTTTCGCCCCCCCAACCGCTCGGCCAAAAAAGGGAACGGCAGCACACGCACGCCGGCAATACGAGATGAAAATGTAAGAATTTCGGATGCAGCGAGACGGTTGACAGTTTTTAAAATACGTGCCAGTGGGACTGTAATTTAGAGAGCGAGAGGCAGTCATTTTTTCCTTTAAAGGAAGGAATTACCGGTACCGTAAGCAGCGCGCATTCGGCATTGTCTGCAACTATGTGTTTCGGCTCGTTGCCGGGCCGTTTTAGGGCGTGAAAACTGATTAAGCAGGGCGAACCGGCGAACGATTTGCGGTGGTTAAATGCGGCGCATTTATGGTATGTGTTATATCGAGAGTTCTACGGACATAGCCAAAGTTCATCAAGCTTCATTTTTTCGTTATTTAATTTCCTTCGGAAGCGTATTGCCGGAACGCAGAAGCTCGGTCTGCAGCATGTCCATTGGAAGATACATTACCATGCAGTATGAAAATGAAAAGTTGGTGGAAAGAATCTGTATAAAAACAAAGCTTTTAAAAGGTTTGTGAAGGAATGTGTTATGAAACAATACATTTAAGCTTAAAACTAGGGTTCTTAAATTATTATTATAATTCCACTCACAATTGCTGTTTATTATTATTTCTATGTAACGTATGAATATTTTCATTGTTTTTAGTTTGATATTTCTGTTAATCTTTTGTAATTATGGTTTTTCGAGTTCTTGGTAAGTTGATGATTGTATTCCTATCTCTAATGTAATTTCTTTTTACATTTGCCATATCTTTTTGCTGTTTTCACAGTCTGTGAATTTGTGTTCTATTGTTTCTGTTCTATTACACGTATTGCTTTGATCCGTATCTGATATTCGTAGTTCATATACCTTTTGTTTTGTGTTTATTTTTCATTTGCTATTATGTAATATAGGCTTCTTTAATTGGAGCTTGGAATGTTGTTATTTCAATTGCTATTTTTTCTTCAATAACTACCACTATCAATAAGGGAAAACATTTAAAAACCTAGACGACAAATAGCAATAGAGCTTGGAGTGTAGATGTGTTGGTTGCAGTGTACGTTCTGATGTGTTGATTTAAGATACAAGTAGTTGGAGATCTGTTGCAATAATTTTAACAAACGGTTAAATGCCCAACATAGGTATTGTCTCAAGATGTTTATTGTACTAGTAAGAATAGCCTCACTTTAGTGGTGGACATGGAAAGCGAAAGAAAGAATGGCTATAGCCTTCTACCAGGCGAACATTGCGCTCTTGATTTGCTTCATCAGATTTTTACATAGCTCATGGTTGCTTTCCTGCGGTTATTTGCGGCCATGACCATTAAGATTTTGATAATGACTTTAAGCTTCGAAGTGTCAATAGCAGAATCTTTGAAGAAAGGTTCCAGTTGCGAATGTGTTTCGTGATGAGACAAACCAAGAAGTGTATTCAATTGTGACTGGTTATCATTATTGAAAACAGATGATTGTAACTAATTGCCTGATTGTTTCCAAATTTAGATGACTTTTCAATGTCAATCACACCTTAAGCATAGCTATTGTATAGTAAGAGAAAGATGTAGCCGAGGTGAGACTGAATGCTACACGACAGGCACAACATGTGGAGCTTGTAATTGCAGCGGAAGCTTATATACAAGAGGAACCCAAAAATCTTCCTCGCGAACGCCATGTCTTACTAGCACATTGGAGTATCTAGACTGTAAACGTTCTATAGTGACAGTTTAAAATGTCATACATACATTTTAACAAATATAATGTGGTACCTGGTTCCAGTTAACGGCCAGGAAAAGTTTTCTCAAACTGAAGCTGTAATGTTAAAATATAGGAAAAGTTATGGACGACTTTAAGGAGTTGATCTGTGGATATTATTTTCCAATCCTACAAACACTTCCGTGAAATTTTAATATCAAACTGTCTCTGGCAACCAAGAGTCTCTAGTAAGCCCTCTCGAGTCACCACATCCACCACTTCTGTAGACTTTCGACTTTCGATTGTTCCGTGCCGCAAATCTTGTCACCTGGGCTGTGAAACAACCGCGACGAATCGCTCAAACACGCCACTCTTCACGGCGGCTTACCGGCATTCACAATATTGACATGCCCGTTGAATGAAATGCCCAGCCGGGCAAAACAAGTACGAAAAAGAGCACCGAAGCGTTGAAGAGCGTGAAAACTGAAGGATGTACCGTCACGTAGCGGTCCCATTTCCGCTTGGGGGTTTGGGATAATCAATAAACAAAATTTGTACCATGAAACCGTAACGATATCAATTTGAAGAAGTAGCAACACATAAATCATGGAGCGTTCCCATTGTTGTCTACACCGAGGGCAGCAATCGCTGGTGAGAGGAGGTTTACTTTGCCGGAGCAGCTTTGCTAACAGACTAATAAGGGAGTTACCGTGACGAACGCTTCACCAGCTTGCTTCCTCGTCGAGCCATCTTCAATTTGTTCTATCTGAACATGTTTCTAGCTGAACGGAGGTATTGTTCAATGACTGTTTGGCTTCTGGATGGACGCGTGTAGCCTATTTTACAGCGCTTCTACTGGGAAAAATTGTGCCCATACCGCTTCGAATCGATTCGGCGAACTCACGAGGGATTTGGCGTAAGGTACCGCTATGCCCACAAATCTCAACGCGTTTGGCTAGTAGAAGCACCCTACAGCTGAGGTTTCATATTCATATATGATTGTAGCCGTCATCAAGGACGAGGGAGACTTTTTAGTTGGGGAAAAACAAACGTCTTCCGGAAGTGAGCTCGTAACCGAATCTCGGACCAGCCACTTACCACCAGGAAAAAAATGATATAACCCACGACGGTCTGCCACAATGTAGAGTACCAGTGTGATAAGGTGTCAGACAATATGAGAAAGTTTGATGCGATTTCCGCGGGGGCGACACGGGTTTCATTTCGTAGCCTGTCAATCGCAGCAGTACACGAGGCCGAATGTGTCATCCATTCCGGCCGCCCGGGGTGGTTCGACCCCCGGTGCAACATACCCTTTTTTCGCCTGTTGCCCATTATCGACAGAAAATTTATGAGGTTGTTTACATACGACCGAAGTGGCATGTGTTGACGATTTACAGCGCTTCTACTGGGAAAAATTGTGCCCATACCGCTTCGAATCGATTCGGCGAACTCACGAGGGATTTGGCGTAAGGTACCGCTATGCCCACAAATCTCAACGCGTTTGGCTAGTAGAAGCACCCTACAGCTGAGGTTTCATATTCATATATGATTGTAGCCGTCATCAAGGACGAGGGAGACTTTTTAGTTGGGGAAAAACAAACGTCTTCCGGAAGTGAGCTCGTAACCGAATCTCGGACCAGCCACTTACCACCAGGAAAAAAATGATATAACCCACGACGGTCTGCCACAATGTAGAGTACCAGTGTGATAAGGTGTCAGACAATATGAGAAAGTTTGATGCGATTTCCGCGGGGGCGACACGGGTTTCATTTCGTAGCCTGTCAATCGCAGCAGTACACGAGGCCGAATGTGTCATCCATTCCGGCCGCCCGGGGTGGTTCGACCCCCGGTGCAACATACCCTTTTTTCGCCTGTTGCCCATTATCGACAGAAAATTTATGAGGTTGTTTACATACGACCGAAGTGGCATGTGTTGACGAACAGGATAAAGTAAAAATCGGAATGATGGCAGCGGGTACGGCGTATCTTTCGATTTTGATTGAATTCAGTCGCGACGCTTGCGATATTGTGTGAGTGTGTGCATGTTTTTTTTTGGTTTTGTTCCGTGGCCTTCGGTTCGGTGTGATACGATTGGGACACATTTGGGTTGTTTTTCTTGTTTGGCATAATTGGACGATCGGTTGACGCGCTAACTAGACGCAACATTCATCACTGGTAGCTGGTGGAATATGAGAGGTTAAAAAGGTTTGATAGTTGTTCCAGGAGAATTGAGCTAGGGATATCATTTTTGTGTCATTTAATGGTTTTATAGTTTTCCTTTTTTATGAACAATCTAGGGAGATTGTTTTGTCTCTAATGTGATATTTGGAATATGGAGTGTGCGAAGTATTCTTATACTTTCCATTGCCATCTTATGCTGCTAGTATGTATTTATCGAGTTTAACTTCATCAAATTTTGCACAGAGTATATACGTTTGACTATTTTGAACATTACTGGCTATTAACTAGCTATTTTAAATCTCTTTTCCGGTTTGATACAATACAACAATCTTATGAACTTCCAGTTATGCATCAAAGACATTGAACATTTTGCTTGAATATCCAAATCGCGAACAAGACATGACAAGACATTATACCTTTTTAAATTCAAATTTTATACCTTTTCGAACTGAAATAACTGAGCCATTTCACATCTACGACGAACAGTTGGAAGCATCGGAATGATACATTTGCAGCATTACGTTCGTCACTTTCACCTTGGTCACTTCTCACCACTCACCACACTGCCGAGATTTGGTTCAGTGCCAATGAAAAAGTGAGTGTGTGTGTGTGTGCGAGTGTGTTTGGCGTTTTATCTCTCATCATTACATTGCTCGTGTGTGTGTGTGTTCCGTCCCATCCCGACCATTTATCCTCACCCGATCCGTGTGAATTCCGTTCTGATTGTTTCCGGTGTCGTACACGGTCTCGCCCGCCATGGTGTCCTTGGAAACGCTTCAGCAGCGGCACGAGTGCTGTTTCCTAGAGTATGTCATCATTTGTCGGTGTTTATGGTGCGACACAACGATAGAAGAATGTAGCCCGTTTCGGGAGTGCAACGCAAACAAAAAAAAAACTCAATATGACAAAATGATAATTCTTTGAATAATTTCTCCACACTTCGTTCGATGTTGAATACCGGTAGTGCTGATGCTGGCAGCACGAGCAGGGTTTTGTTACGGTGCATTGTAAGATCAATCCGATCTTTCGGACACTATGGCATAATGGGTGGCTAAAAGCGTTCGGGCAGAGAGATCGGGCATAAGAGGCTGACCAATATTAGGGATTTAGCATAATTTAAGGTACGTATGAGTAAACTTTATATAGAATAATTAAAATTAAAATTATCTATATCTCGGTATGTAATCATAATAAACCAATATACAAACTTAAAGTACACCATCAGTTTGTACATGTTCCTGCAAGTTTACTTTTGTGTTTAAGAGATTGAGATGATCATTACAAGTTGATAATGCAAACCAAGAACCTATTCAGTTTTGTACGAAAAATAATGGTGTTACTGACAGTGGAATATTCGATCAGTCAAATCGAGACTCATTGACCCATTGATCAAATAGTAACTAGTTTATAGCTCTTTCCCCATAATTCTACCTCCTACACTAACGAGAAAACACAAAACCACTTTGTGTAATGAAAAAATGTCATATAGGACATTGAATGTTACAAAAAATTTCATTGTCGATACTTACAACGAAGTTTATGTCTAGGCTGTTATCACTTTTAGCCATTCTATTTAAAATACTTTACAATTTCGACAATTATAATCGATAACATACTTAATGAAGCAA
>KZ067233.1:7834-23959 GCA_002091845.1 Anopheles cracens | reverse complement strand
AATTACTGTAGCTTCGTAAATGTTTTCTACGGTAGTCAATTTTAAAATAAAAATGTAAAAGTTGATCGTTTTTCTCGACATTCAGAAGCCCAAAATATAACATGGTTCGACATAGACAAGTCCTTAGTAGGATGCGATGTTCATCGGCAACCTGCAGGTTCTTCTGGAAGAAACTGTCCGGCACAAACTGGCACGATGTGTTCAGGACGTAGAGATCTCTGCAACAAACAATCTAGCATTTCTTTCCCGGCATAAGGACAACGTAGCTCTCCTTGCGCTATCCTGAGTTAGGTAGCATTAGTTCTTGTAAGTGGCTTAGTAAGTAGTAAATAAGACATTTTATCAAACTAGGTTTGTAAGTAATATTTTGGAAGCGTAATATGAGTTGGAAGAATCTTTCTTGATTGCTTGAATGAAAAATCACATTTTGAACCATTCTCGATCACCCTTCGCTCAGTGTACGTTGAAAGGAAGTTTCACATACCCTGGGAGCAGTGGCTGTCCTCTACCGAACGCAGTGCGGAATGTCACCCGTATGTCGACTACCTGACTTAAACAATTGACTGCGTTGGATGCGTGGAGTGCCGCTGCCACTGGACCATTGAATACGGTGTGCACTGATTTATGTCGCTCCCGGTGCCATCCCAATACGCTCCCGGCAGCTCCCGGCAGGCTCCCGGTATGCAGATGCGCGGGCGCGCGCGCGCGTACTCTAATCGGATTCTCGCGTGCACGGGATTAAATTGTTTTTCGCAACGCAAAAAAAAGCCAACGAGAGCGAGTGCAGGCGTAATTTGCATTCAATAGTGATGAAACAGCCGGCGAACGGCGCGATTAGCTGCCGGTGCGGGAGGTAAGATTTATTCTCTTGTCAGAGGTTTTGAGAGCCGACACCGAACCCGGCACCGGGGCTGTACCTGTCCCAAATTTAACTGCGTATTTACTTGGGGAAATGGAATTAACGAAAAAAGAAACACTCAAACGGATTCAACGCGTCGGACACAGTGTTTGTGGCCGGTCTGAATTTCCAACACACCGTCGAGTGTATTCGTATAGGAGCGCTGTGCCACCGTGTACGTGCCAAGTACGAAAAATTGGTCTGTTTCACGTGCTGTACCTGTGTGCGTTCGCATTATCGTTCGGTGGAAAAGTTTGGGCAAATAAAGAGTAACGGAGCGGTTTGCCAGTGCTGGGCGAAATTAATTTAAATGCCCAAATTATGATAATTTCTATTCAATTAATGCAAGTTTCATTACATTCACGTCCCATACGTGATCATCGGGCGGTTTCGGTACATGACCACAAGAATTCAAGCCGATTTGAATTGGAATTATGATTTTTAATGTTTTTGGTCAAATAGGCTCATTTATTTCCAGGCGTTGCCGCTGAGTTTTGGCTGTTAGCTACCAATTTTTGTCTCTTTTCCGATATCTGTGGTTGTTCGTTTTTCGGTATACGATGCACTAGGTATATACTATATGAATATTTTCAGCAATTAACGACAGCCATAACTTCACAAAACTTCCAGGAAATTTGACACAGGGATTTAGAAATATAATTAATGCATTTTGAAGCAAACACAAGCAAATGTTGTAAAGAGAGTTCTTCATTGGAAAAGCCCCTCTTCAAGGTTTACGTCTGCCATTTATGGGTTTCTTTGAATCAATCGTATCTGTAGCTGGATAGTCAGCCGTGTGGATATCTCTCACACATTTAGCTAGTAAATTAATAAACAAATAAATCTAGTAAAACAATGGATGACAAAAATGGGAAAAAGTAAAGACTGTTTTGACTGTATTGACTGTATTGAGTTTAAAAATAAATTGCGAAAATTGCGACTTTGAAAACACAAAAAACCACAAATCAATCAATAACATTTTGCTCATTTCGATTTGACTTGAGCAACAATTTCGATCGGAAAGATTATCGTAAAAACCAATTTTAATAGCGACACACATACCAATGAATTCTACTTCGCTTAAGCTGAGTTTCGCTTTAAAATAACACGTGCCATCATATTCTTCAGAACGTGTTCCTTGCTTTCGACGCGAAAACATAAACCTTAAGAGGTAAGCATTGCGGATGATAGCACCGAAGCCTTTGTAATGCTCTTCTCGGTCGTTGGTGCATGAAGGCAAGCATGTGTTCCTAGGTGAAATTAGATTTTTTTCCCCACCAAAAGAAAAAAAACACACACACATACGCCACTACTGCTCATTCTCATTCCTCGTTCCGTTCATAAATCTGTGTGCAAATCTTCTTTGATGCTGTGGCGATGATCCCGGCGGCAGGTTTTTAAATATCGCTGCAATCAGTAGGGCATATAAATAACTTACCCCCTGTGCGCTGTTCCCAGCGGCGCAGGCGGCAACGTTCGATCGGCCGCCGTCTGGGTGAGGCCGATTGTAACGGAGGCGGTGGAGATATATTGTAAAGCACGGCCCAACATACGGCCAAGACAGGCACGCAACGTGCGCGAGTGCGAGTGCGGAAAAGCAACAAACATCCGATAGAGGAAAACGCATATGTGGCCCCTCTCCTTGCAGGCAAGCGCGGAAGCGGAAGCAATTTATGCAAAATACCGAAAGCGATAAACGATTTTGTAATCGAAGGTTCTGGCTTTAAAATTGAGGTCGAGCGCCTCGAGTGGGCTTCGGGTCCAGCAGAGGATAGCGATGGAAGGGGAGAAGATTTTAAAGCGCCGGAGAAGGATTCGTTTTCGGCACACACACATACAGGCAAGCACACACTCCCCTACCGGGACGCAAGCACACATGCCCGGCAAAAGGGCGACCGGGCCCGGAAACGCGATTAGGTATGAGATGGAGATAAGTTATTCGACTAGTTCTTCGGCTGCGTTTGAGCGTGTAGGGGTAGTGAGTACGCCAGTCAGGTCATGTATTGGCACCGGCAGGCACGGTCGAAGTCGGAAATTTTAAATTGGGCAATTTGTAAACAAACAAAGCTATCGAGGATTAGCGTACGCTATCGGCGCTGGCCCGTTTAACACATGTGATCTAATTTTTCCAAGTCAGCTTACAGTAGATAATCGCCGTCGGTTTTATGGTTTGCAATAATTTTGAACAAAGATTCGGCAAACATTTTCTTTGCATTAGATTTTGTGTTTGCAAAGGTGGAGTAATTGGAACGGATTTTTACATACAGAATTGCTTTTGAAATCCCGATCCAAGGTTATTCGGATGTGCTGTTTATATCAGTGCATCCTTGGATAGTTCGACTGAGTTGTCACCTTATTGTTCGAGTATTCGTGACCATAATATAAACTTGATGCACTTGGGTGCTTTCAATCTGATTTGTTCTTTTGGGACTTGTCAAATTTCACAAATTGACCCTAAGAAGTGTTGAGTTTCTGTTGTTGATATGATGTTTGAATGTTAGATTTACTATTCAGGAGTATTATATATAACATTTTGACAGTTAGTTTAACCAACCTATAATAAATTAAATTCCAAATTCAGATCTTCAACTTACGTTAGTATGAACGATGCTTTTATGCACAACTTTTCAGTTTTTTCTACTGAATGTCACAGTAACCCCTATACCGACAGACATCGAAACCTTCCGCTTTGACAAATTCATGCAAAACCTCATGCCAGGGCGTTATGCTACTCACAAACACTTGCGAGAAATGACGTGCCGTTTCAAGGAGCCCTGTGGAGAATTCGCCCCGAACGCCGACAGCACAGGATGTTCCGACAAATAGCGTTCGCTTTTATGAAGGAAGAATGAGGCAAGTGTTATCAACATTGTCATCGCGCTCGTCTCCGTGCGTGTCTGTGTGTGTGTGTCGACCTGTGTGACACATCAAAGCCCGTTGTTTCTGCCAGCCCGCTTCCAGCCCGATGGCAATCGATGCGGCCTGGGATTGCCGATTGCCGGGAAACCCCCCCCCCCCCCCCCCCCCCCCCCCCCCCCCCCCCCCCCCCCCCCCCCCCCCCCCCAGTACGAATGGCAAACAAACAAATGGCAACTGACTGAGCGGTTTGATTGATGAATGACACCGGAGGCCGCGGTGTGTCGTGCGTTTCCGTCTGATTTATGCAACCATTTAGCAGTGTTTAGCCCGGCCCGGTTTAGCCCGTGCGCGTTCCGACCGATCCGTGCGGTGCAGGTGACCTCCGGGGCAGTGCATAGAAAATGGCAAACACAGCTATCGTGACGGTGCGATCTAGTTGCATATCATTTGGTTCGACGATGTTTTGATCGATATATGACGTATCCGGCAGGCACAGTGGGACTGCTGGCGAAAAAGGATGAATTATTTTATCTCCATATTTCAAGTGTTTGGTTAAGTTTTGTTGAGAAATTATAATACTGCTCTATTAAACAAAGGAGAATATTGCATGATTTGGTTTGTGTCAAATAAGGCAAATGCTAAGATACTAGTCTCGAGCAATGGAAAACCGACCTATCGTTGGGTAAAAGTTACTCAAAACTGCACAAAAGTTTCAAAACATCATAAGATACTAGGTAAAATCTTATCATTTGTATTGCTTATTGAGTTAAAGTCTGAAACAGACCAAATAATAAAATGATAGAGCATGACTATGGATAACTTTTGAGTGTTTTGTCTATGTCCATGTCTGCTCTTGTACTTTAATAATTTAGTGCTTTTTCAAAATTGCCTATCCTTGATAGAATGTGATTGAACATCTTCCTTCTACTCGTCTTCTCCTCAACCCTGATGTTCGTATTCATTCTTGCTCGATGACGACTTCTATGATGATGTTTTGGCGTCCAGGTCTTAAGTTGTAGGATACACAAAGTAGGGAAAAACATCACCGCACTAAAGATCCAATGCCATCGTCTCTGGATAAAATAGAAGAAAAGAGTCAAGTGTATGTGTTTTTGTATTGTATATAAGCATTATCACATTGAAACGTTCTCCCACTGTTCGTCACCTTGTAGTGCGCAATGTAAACAAAGTATGATCACTTCGACTTGCACCAAATCCCGGGCCGCTCCGGATTCGCTTCCATCGATTTTCCCGCCTGTTTGATGCACCTTTCGATCTGTCCGTAGCATGTGATTCCTTACGACGGCACAATCCGTCCGGTTGGGCAGAAGCCGTGCCACCAGTGATCATTTGCCAAAAAGGTGAAACGCGTTTGTGGCGCGTTGCCCGAGCGGAGTGTTTAAATATTTAAATCGACTATTGTTTGCAGCTGCGACATCCCGCGGTAGCGAATGCTGCTGCTTCTACCTTCGACAGCTCGCGCGAAACAATGGGTGATACGAATTTGCCTATCGGGGATGTGTTACCGCATGGTAATGAGAAAAATTGCCTTCACACCGTATATGACAGCGGGGTCACGGAAAAAGGGCATTCGCTGATTGGAGGTGCTACCATCACGGGATGGATGCAAAATGATGTAAAAAGAGGAGGCTTTCTTCGCGGTTTGCCAACAGTGGAATAGCAGCAAGTCACGAGTAGAAAGTACCACTTTCTTTCAACGTCGAGGGTTGATGGAACAGATTGTTCATGAGCCTTTTTTGCGTTTAATTACACATTATGAAACATTCAGCACAACCACCGACCGTGGGTCTATCCTTGATAGAATGTGATTGAACATCTTCTTTTCGTATACTCGTCTTCTCCTAAACCCTGATGTTCGTATTCATTGCTTCGCAAATTCTTGCTGAATGACGACTTCTATGATGATGTTTTGACGTCCAGGCCTTAAGTTGTACACAAAGTAAGGAAAAACATCACTGCATCCAACGCCATCGTCTTTGGATAGAATAGAAGAAAAAAAAAGAGTTAAGTGTATGTGTTTTTGAGTTGTACATAAGCTATATCATATTTCAACGTTTTCCCACTGTTCGTCACCTTGTAGTGCGCAATGTAAACAATGTATGATCACTTCGACTTGCACCAAATCCCGGGCCGCTCCGGATTCGCTTCCATCCATTTTTCCGCCTGTTTGATGCACTTTTCGATCTGTCCGTAGCATGTGATTCCTTACGACGGCACAATCCGTCCGGTTGGGCAGAAGCCGTGCCACCAGTGATCATTTGCCAAAAAGGTGAAACGCGTTTGTGGCGCGTTGCCCGAGCGGAGTGTTTAAATATTTAAATCGACTATTGTTTGCAGCTGCGACATCCCGCGGTAGCGAATGCTGCTGCTTCTACCTTCGACAGCTCGCGCGAAACAATGGGTGATACGAATTTGCCTATCGGGGATGTGTTACCGCATGGTAATGAGAAAAATTGCCTTCACACCGTATATGACAGCGGGGTCACGGAAAAAGGGCATTCGCTGATTGGAGGTGCTACCATCACGGGATGGATGCAAAATGATGTAAAAAGAGGAGGCTTTCTTCGCGGTTTGCCAACAGTGGAATAGCAGCAAGTCACGAGTAGAAAGTACCACTTTCTTTCAACGTCGAGGGTTGATGGAACAGATTGTTCATGAGCCTTTTTTGCGTTTAATTACACATTATGAAACATTCAGCACAACCACCGACCGTGGGTCACTTATCAGTTTAATAATATTCGTATTTATTACCTTCCTTCTTAAGAGTACCATCGAAAAAAAACACACAGACTCAGTAACGACGTTTATTGGCCCTCATCAAGCGCGTTCCCAATTTAGTGCAAATGAGCAACGCTTCTTACGGGGTGGAAAACGTTCCACCGGCCAGGACAGTGGTTTATCGTACCGATTGTTTGAAGGGTGTTGAAAGACGCCACCGCTTCCGGAGGGAGTTTTGCGCCATCGCCCACGGCACAAACCACTTGCCGAAGATCTTTCGGCGCGTTGTATAAATGATAAGATTACGGGCCGAGTATTATGGAGTTATTTTTCAGGGGATTTTTATGAGTTTTTTCAGTCCAGCCGCCTGGGATGTGCCAGTTATTATCACGTGCTAGGGGGAGGTAGTACTTTTTTTTTCTTCTCTCTACCAAACACTCCAACTTTTATTCCACCTAGGGTTCGTAGGGTTTGGCTGCTCGAGCGCTAGCCTCGCCGGCGTTTGTTGTTCTAACGAGAGGGATTTTAATGTTTGACGACATTCTGCGTCGGTGGTCGCCATCGACAGCACGCTGTACAAACCGCGGTACGGTGTGTTCAGGGCGTTCGGCGTAATGAGTGATCCTGATATCGTTTTAATGCCGAAGCCACCGTTTGGCACGGGAGGGTGCAGACGCGTAAATGGTTTGATTAAATTAAATTCCGAAAAATTAATATAAATTTAAGCTCTAAAGTCACGCCGAACGCCGTCCGACCGGGGCCACTTCAGCCGGGAGGTGATTGAAGTGACGAGCGTCTTGGAGCGTCGCTGCAACGCTGGCAGGTCGTATCCGTCGCAGCCTGACCTGGGAGATGAAACAGATTTTTCCTTGAAGCGTACTTCATTAGGGGTTTTTTTCCTTTGTGTAATTAGAAGCTGATTAAACGGTGGGTTGGAGCAGTCGGAAGCTCGTTGACACGCGAAATTGCATCGTTTTCGATAGGTGGCGAGGGTTGGGACCATCAATTTGGTCTTCTTTTTTGTGTATCTCTTGAAGCAACAGAGCAATGCAATATTTCTTGAGCTTTGTATTTTCAAGATATGTCATTTATAACTTTCCCTGACTTGTTATACTTTCCCTAGCTGGATTGTCCACAACAAGGGTGTGTTAGACCTAACGCTTGCAGACTTAACCATGATAAAAATCTTCAAAAATTTGTAGAAATTTGAAACATCGATGATTGAACTGAACTGATCTATTGTCAGTGTATCAAACTCTATGCAAAATATCGTAACAATATGATGCTGATTGGTGTTCCCATGGTTTTTCATATGATTTTGCTGAAAAGTCATTCCTTTGCATACTTGTACTTTCTTCGTTTCCACATTGCTCGTTATAACATCAAATACCTTGATATGGACTTGGACTTTAACATCGAAATACCTTGAAGTAGTAACGTGCGTTTATCTGTTTACTGTTGTCTTGTTTGCCCTATTTTAGACTAGAAGCCACTAGAAGATATATCAGACATGAAATAATGCCAACAGATCAACAACATGCCAGCAACATCTTCTTACTTTGTTCTATCTTTCAATGGACTAGTAAGCTACAAACATACTAGAACCAATTCTGAATGTTAAATCCGGAGGGTTTCGTATTATATTCCTATTGCTTTTAGCAGTTTGATGTTCCAATTCATTCATTCAATAACGACAAAAATGTGTCACATTAGACGTGCTGCAGATGACCAATTTCTTAGCCTTAATGTAATGGCTTACAATTTGAATCTAGTAGGCTATAAAGGCTGATAGGCCAAGTAGGTAATTACATCAACGAGAAAGAGGAGGAATATTCCTTTCAGCGATCAGACTGAGATGAGAATAACAACTCTTTTCAAGAAGTTAACTCACTCTTACTCACTCATCATTGGGATTCAGATCGCTTAGCAACTCTTTGGGGAGTCAATGTAATCAAATTCACTCACGAGTGAGTAAAAACTTGTCGTTGGGGTTCCGAATCCCAAAAGAGTGAGTGGTAGTCGGAAAATGAGTGAGTGAGTTTGATTACAACGACTCTCTAAAGAGTCATTAAAATTCTATATTAAGAGTTAACTCACTCACTCTTACTCACTATGCACATCTCTGGATCAGACTAGTTCCTTTCTTATAATGTTGACAGATTCTCTTCATGTTTTCATTGTTTGCTGAAACAGGAACATGTGAACTAAGACGTCGTTTCCTTCGACTATGGCACATTTGTTGTTGACTTAAGTTGACGTTAAGCTATAGGCTTAGCCAAGCTATAGAATATAGCTTAAATGTATGTGTTCCACCATTTGCTAATAAAAATAAATGAGTTGTCACAAAAATATTGCACTGACTTAAGAGATTTTAAATAGAAACCAACAGAACAAACTAATATGTACAACTCGTACCAGCCAGTTCCTAGCAGGTGGTTTCGGTGCGCCATGCGCTGTGTTTTGCCATAAATTTTCCCTTAAACCAACATGTGAGCACCGGCACCCACACCCGGTGGGTACACTGAATAAATCTTGCAAATAATAAAACATAATTTCATTTAACACACCTTGTGGGCAGGCAGCGTTCGCGCGACTGCGGCGGAATGTACTCCCGGGGGCCGAAAATTCGCTCCCGAAATGTCACCGACGGGAGAGAAACGGGCCAGAACGCGGAACAACCGCCACAAGGACAACTTCATCATCTGCGGCAGGCTTGCGGTCGTCGTGTTTTTTTTCGTTTGGTTTGGTTTGGTTGCGGAAAATTATTGTAACTCGTGCCCCGGGTGTGCGTCGTTCTCGTTCCGGGCTCGGGCTTTAATAGTCATGTTTATGTACATTTTTATTATTAAATTAAATTCGCAACAACCGAATGGGCGGATGGTGGCGAATAGCGAACTTGCTCCTGTTCGAGGCCGGAAGAAAATCCCGCCGACGGTTCGGTGTAATGGGATGGTGTGCGAGTGTGCGAGTTTCGGGCTGCCGGCATGGTGCCGTGGTGCCCGGCAGCAATGATGCGAGATTCGGGTGAGGCACACAGCCAGCAACAATTATACTTTATGCGGGGGGCTTAATCATGTGTGAAATATTTCGCTACACGCAAACCCCTTCGAAGAGCGCAGCGCAGCGACCACCGTCGGCGACGGAACGCCGCGTGCGATGATGGAAATCATCGTGGCAATCGTGTGCCCTCGGGGCTTTGAGATGCCACCGGGGGGTGGTGGGATTTCAATTTTGGCTTTTGGCGTGTTTTCACCCCTCGGGGGAGGGAATTATCACGCGTACGGAATTTGCAGTGCGCTGGCATGCGGCGAAGATGTTCCTTCTTCCGGTTGACTTATGTTTGCCTCCGTGGGAGACAGTGTGCATTGTGCTGGGATGAGAAATGAACGGGTAGGAGTATTTGTAGTTTGTGACAAAAATGTCAAAAGTAATATCACATGAAAACTTCAAGAGTCAAGAATGGAATCAGAACTACAAAACAACCAAATATGATAGTAGAAAAAGTGTGTACAAAAGTACAAGAAAGTAGGACGTAACAAGTAATTTATCGGAACAGTAATAAGCAGCAATCAATAAGTAATGGTAATGGAATCTAACATAATCGTCAACTCGCTACACACCTCAACAGCGCCGCAACATCTCCGAACGGTACCCTTCGGTTTGGTACATTCGGTAATGTCCGTGTCATTGCTTTTCAAGAGCCCAAGTATGTCTTGGCAATTTCAGCGGCGGTGGATTTTTTTGGCCTCCGGGATGCCGGGACACGTTGTGTGGTGTGGCCATGTCGGCCGGGATTAGTTCAGTTATCAGGCGAATAAGTCACCGTCTGCGCTACCATACGAAGGGGGAAGTTGTGTGCGTGCGTGCCTGTACGCCACACATCCATGAAATCACAATTTATATTGTAATTAAATCATATTTATTACGAGCGTTTGACGGGGCCCGGTTCCCCGCCGAATTTGGAGAACTGTTGGTAGTTATTAATAAAATAAATAATAGACGTAATAACTACGGCGGGAAGATGGATGACGGTATTTATAGTTGAAGTGAGGTATTTCTGTGGTATTGCTATATTATACTGCGCTCGCGGTTTGGGAATACCGTTCGCAAATGTTCGTTTAGATTTTTAGTAGCCTGCAAACACTCTCTCTCGCTATGCTTGATATCACCATCACACAACATGTGCCGATCCTTTGGGAGAGCGTATCACAATCGTGTTTCTAATAAGACTTCTGGCAAACTGGAGTCATTTAATCAGACGTTGGCGGCAATGTGAGGCGAACTGGTGTGACGGTGCAGTTTCGACGCGAAGAGCTACGTTGAAACAACACCACCCATGTGTGTAGGTGTGCTGTGGGCAAGTTAGTTGATAAACTTTTTCCACTGCCCCCTTTTCAATATGATCCACGGGCTCCCACGTGCGCGTCAGCATGTGCCCCGTGCGTGATAAATGACGCACCGTGGACGGGACCAACTGTTACCGCATGAGATTGGCAAGTTTTCAGCACCACACCTCATCATCATCATCGTCGCCGCCGCTCGCTGCTCGGTCTCGGTCGTCGAGTCGGCTGGCACGATGCAAAACTTATCTAATCCGATTGTTGCGAGAAGATGCCACAGCGCCACAGTGAAGGGACGAAGGTTGCAGAAAGGATGTACACGTTTTTCCCGGGTGTGTCCAGCGAACTATGGGATTTTAATATGTTTCGATAGAATTGTTATAGTGTCTACAACAAATTGGTACATAAACAAGTTTTTGGAACATCGAAATGTTTGATGATTTCCAATTTATTTAATACCATTAAGTGAAATAAAAGTGTCAACTTCCACAAAATCCATTTCAATCTGTTGGAAAAAAGCCACAACCGTAGTTCCTAGATATAGGAGGCAATATTTGGATTATCATTCAATCAACCTAATTAGTATCATTTTACATTGATGAAGGAGTTCTTCAGTCGGTTTACAAAACTACTCCAACCATAGCTGATGACGCATACGCGATGACACACCGCGGCACGTATACTAAGTGGTCGCCAGCTACTTAGACGTTGAAGAAATAGTTTGGAAAAGGGACATCAATTTCCCCGGTAAAATTGGCCATACACCGTACGAAACCTGCGGCGCTGTGCGAAACTCGTAACTGCAGTTGATGATTCGGTTGTTACGATGGACGACACCCCGGACACCCGGGGGGCAATAACTTCGATATTGTTAATCTGCAAGTGGCTGAATTGATGGATCAAACAACTGTAGCCCACTGTACGCGACGTGCATGCGGCATGTGGGCACACAACTTTCCTACCTTAATTCCGTCACCGAGTGTCACCGAGGCTGTTGTTTATATGAGACAACTTTTCACACTTGCCCTGGGCGAGCTTCGTCCATCGCTGCGGCATGGACTCGCAGGACGGTAGACGAGAAGAATTAATAAAGACGGTGCCGCTAGTCATCGGCACAGATTGTCACAAATCGCTTGGGTGATGAGCAGAAGTTCAGGCCGTGTGGAACTGGGACCTGTCATGTGCAGCACTTCTCATTAGTTTAAAAAAAATCACAAATTATTCAAAGTAACATTCATGATTGAACCTTCATCTATTAAAAATGCCTCTGGAGCGATTAAACTTGCAATTGGCATTCTGGCTTAATGAAGACGTTTAGACCAGACGCAACGTTTGTGAAAAGGAGCGCAGTGCTACACAAAACATGAACAGCATGCCCACCACGGTGGGAGGTCCTTCGGACGCAAATGAGTGAGAGTTTGTCAAACACCGGCAGGAGCTCGTTACATGCCGCAGCTGCGCAGCTGTGGCAGTTGCTCACGGGTGTTGGTTAGGCGTGAGCGGAGAGGCAATCAGATATTCAAATCACTCGCTTGTCGAATGGGGAACGTTTTAATTCTGCAAAACATCTTGCATTGCATTTCTTCTGCTATAGTGGGATTTTAAACCAATTTCTTGAAATTCTCTAGGTCTATTCGACAGTTAAAGTTACACTCACCCACTATGATGATGTAGTTATCAGCAGGATGATACAAAAGTAAGCGTTTGCACTGTATTTTAGTGTCAAAGTATAACCAATATGATACGAAGTGCGTCTTTAACGCAACATTAATGACCTCGTAAAGTGTAACGATCGCTTCGAAATTGAAATTTTCATTGTAACACCTCGTTGTTGGGTTCATATAGATGCCCTCGCTGGCATACTTGAAGAGGAATGCTAAACAGTGCGAGCTGCTTGCTGTTCCCGCTACGACGGAAGCGAATATCTCAACCTCAAAGACGGATGGGACGGTTTCCGCTGCTTCCGTCAGTCGACGGAGGGGTTCACCATTCGCCAAATGCGATCAGGTGTTTCGCAAATCCGTTCTGCCTGTTTTTTTTGTTGTTATATGCTGCCCCACGGTGAGACGGAGTTTGTTTTCTTTCCAATTCCGAAACCGGACAGGCGTATCGATCCCTAGTGTAAACTTTTCAAAATCGTACCGAGGGGATTGCTTGTACGTCGAATGAGATGTTGTTGTGTTTAAAACAGTTTTATGGAAATAATGTATACACAATATTGAAGTTTTAACAACCTTCGCGACATCATTGTTAGGCAACATTTGAAACAAACTCATTTTGGGATTATTTTGGAACACAAATCACTTGAGTATACTAGGTAGATTTGAATGAAGGCTTAAACATATTAACATATCTTCTTTTGATGAGGAATGTCGCCGCTTTTCTTCTCAGACACCTTTCTCTGCGACTACCTACTACCTGAGCTCCTCAAAATTCATCCACTTACACTTACACAGATAAAACTTCAATATTGTGTATACATTATTTCCATAAAACTGTTTTAAACACAACAACATCTCATTCGACGTACAAGCAATCCCTACCGCTTGGAGAGCGAATGTAATGTATCCATCAGAACTTGCTCCAACCCAGTTCCAGAGTGATTCTCTATAAACGGAGTAAATGCTGCAAGGTATTAGTCAACAGCGGAACACATGTTACTGGAGATTAACTTTTGCCCGTCCCAAAGCGGTCCCTTCTGACACGGTTAACGGGATTGATTCTCCGCCCTCCTGTTCCGCAACCCTCGTAGCTGTTACAAACAATCTCCCGCACCCCCATCCGGGCTACGGAATACGCCGTTCCAATGTCCACACAGCTGAGTCCCCACAGCCAGACCCGTGCAGACTGCGCACTACTAATGATTATCAAAGTGCAATTACCTACAACTGATACAAATCGGTGCCCATTTATTTCCGGCCACATAACTCTTTGCCTCAGTTCGCGTACTCGGTTGGTCGTACCGGCGCTGCTCACTTTTGTCGTTCCGCGTTTCGTCGTGTCGGTATGACAGTTTGGCACGAAACAGCACGAAACAACAACCAAATTACCTAATCAATTTCACTTTTAATACTGAAAAATGACGGGCACCCCCGGGCACGGTGTAAAGGGCGCGAAGCGAACCTAACCCCACTTTTGCTGGAGAGCGGTGTTGCCTTCGCTGGAGAAATTGTGTGCGTAATTATGCTGTAGTATTAAATAAATTAGGTGTAGAATTCGTGTCGTAACGATCACACAATTAAATGCTATAATTAAATACTAGAAAAACCACTGCAGCCTGACAGCTTGCGCACGGGACCGCGCTGTCTGCGGGAATGGTTCACCCTTTTTTGGAACTCGTTTCGTTTCGTTTCGTTTCGCCAACACTGCGGCGATGCTGTGGCACAACCGTGGATTGCAATTAAACGCTGCAGCGGCAGCAAACATCCTTTCACCGCGCGTATCAAACACATATTTCTCGCCTTATGCCCCATGAAAATGTATTTTCCGCCCAGAGCGCTCCCATTGCGCTGCCGCAAAGCTCTAATTGCTATACCATTGCCACAGCGTGAACCATTTGAATGATTTCGCAAATTGAACAGTGGCGCGAGCTGCGAGCCGCTGCAAGATGATAGCTGGGGCTATAAAATGCTTTTACATACAATAATGCACCGTGCAGGGCGGAAAAAAGTCGTCCTGACATGCTGGCTACAGGAGAGAGCAGCAGCAGCAGCAGCAGTGTGAAAATGATAAATGATTTTTTTAGTCCTACAAATCACCCCCAAAAACGGAATGTTGCTTAATATGCTACACCAGAAGGAACTGAAGAAAAAACCATTATGACATGTGTACTGTTGATCCTGATAAGCCATCGTGGTGTCGTTTTGTTTGGAAGGGAATGGGCAAGAATCTATAAACAGTACAGAACACCGTTCGCTACAATGTGATAAGTGTTGTAGGCTTTTTTATCACTAAACCTACAACAAATTTTCAATTTTCTATGCTGCTTCTAAAATGAATGTTCCAAGAAAAAATCTTAATAGCAATTTTGATACGAAATTTGTCGAATATACTGTTTTTCTTCCTTGTAGCATTTTCTCACCCATAACCCCTTGCTAAGCAAACAAATGTTTTTTTGTTGTATCGAACCAAACGTTATTAAATTATCGCGGATTATAGGGAAAATCCTCTCCTCCCTAAAACCATTACAAACACACACAAACCGAGAGCCCTTTTAACAACCTTCGCGACATCATTGTTAGGCAACATTTGAAACAAACTCATTTTGGGATTATTTTGGAACACAAATCACTTGAGTATACTAGGTAGATTTGAATGAAGGCTTAAACATATTAACATATCTTCTTTTGATGAGGAATGTCGCCGCTTTTCTTCTCAGACACCTTTCTCTGCGACTACCTACTACCTGAGCTCCTCAAAATTCATCCACTTACACTTACACAGATTTGGATAGTGAAATGACAGCCTAACAAATCAGTTTCATTATAACTTTAAAAGGCTTCTGCTCTCCAGTTTCATATCAACTACGCTGTAAGCAGATCACATTCTTGTTTTCAGATATAATTTTGAACCCATTGTCGAATATGTGAGGTGCAATCAGCTATGTTTTCCTTTTTTTACGTCCAGCGACTTCCCTGATTTCTGCAAAGTTCATCCGCTTACATATACAGTCTTAAGGGGAACTATAACAAAGACCACTAAACGAAACTAAACAAGACAGCTAGGGCGCTACAGATTTGATTAATGATATGATCCTACTCTCCAAATTCATAAGAACTATGTTGTAAGCAGATCAAATTCTAGCTTTCAACAAATTGTCGAATATTTGAGGTGCAAGCCAGCTCAACAGCTGTAAGTTTTCAACTCTTGATTCGTTGGAAAAGATCATGAGCTCGAGAACCCAAAGTCTTTTTATAATATCGTTTAGAATGTGAGAGAGTAGGATGCATGTTTGACTTAGGTTGAGAAATGTATAAGCTATGAAATTGAATCTAATTGGTTTCAATTTCCAACAAGAACAGGGAGATATGAAGCATATAGCTGTATAACAAACAAGTATCGCTCCAGTATCGTCTGTATCAAATCATCTGAACTTCAGCACCAATCCAACACTAGGATATTAAATCTAGTCATACATAATGGAACACGTGTTAAGCATACTGTTATTCCAGTAAGATGGTAAACAAAGCGTGTAAACCAAGCAACAGAGTCGTTTAGATCCTTCCACAGCTCTAATAAACGCGGCATTAGCTATATCTGCCATGTCATAATCAAACCCTTCGAACCCCC
>KZ067232.1:188223-201324 GCA_002091845.1 Anopheles cracens | reverse complement strand
AAGAGAGAAAGAATCAATCAATCGATCAAATAGAAGAAATCACTCAAAAGTTAAACTATTCGTTTTTTCTCCTTAAATTCAGAAATCATGGA
Organism: Anopheles cracens; assembly: GCA_002091845.1. Classification (NCBI taxonomy): domain Eukaryota; kingdom Metazoa; phylum Arthropoda; class Insecta; order Diptera; family Culicidae; genus Anopheles; species Anopheles cracens. The sequence continues at coordinate 201,232 of KZ067232.1, read as the reverse complement.
TTTTGACACTGTTATTACAGTTGCACCGATTATTGGACTGAATTTTATAGGTATCTCTGCAAGGTCTATGAAGCATAACTGAAATTTCATTTGTAGCAATTAACAAAAATCTAAAATACCACAGTTCAAAAAACGGAAGATATGATTTCAAACACATCTGATTGTGGGCTCAGAACTGAACTGAATCAACCTCCCGAAAGCAGGACACCCTACGCCGAGGAAAACGGCAGGCCCAGACTTTGGTTGTTGTGTCAATGAAGAAAATCGATTAGCAAGAGTAACAAATAGTCAATAACATTGGGTAATAAGAAAGAAAAACAATTAAGCCTATGTGTAAACCAACAAACAGAATATGATAGTCAAGAAAACTTCTGTCCATTGAATCTAGAGAGTATTAATCAATGATAATAATGATATTTTGTATACTTATACTGATAAGTTTATTGTACTTTAAATACCGTAAAGTTGTAGCTAGTACAACATTGTGTGAGAATGCTGCAAACACCACGTCCTTACTAAGTCACCCACATGAACGTCGACCGTCAAGCAGAATAGGCGAGAAATAAAAAGCTAGATCGGAAAGAAAACCCACGACTTATTATTATACAAAACTGTATGATTTTAAAAGAATCTACCACACAAAAAATCATACACTTCAATGAATTAATGCTTGAATCGCGGTTCCTAACCTTCCTAAGGAAAGAGATAATGTACTCCCGTTTCCTTGAACAGCGAGTACATTTGATAGCTTTTCGCTCATTCCCGTCTAACAGGTTTGACTTTTTTATAGTACGGGATCAAGCTGCCGTCCTGTTGACGACAACATGTTCCATCACTCGCTGGGGAAAGTGCATAAAAGATCAAAGAGACTTTTGAGCTCCTTTCAAACTCATCACCCAACCACTGTTCCTTTCATCACTCACCGTACATTAGATGCAGCGTCTGACTGCATCGGGATGTTGCAGAATGTGCAACATCCTTTGCCTTCTACCCAGATATAAATGGTCCATCGAGACTCATAGCTTAAAAAAAACATCCTGGCATCATTCGCCCTCGGTACGACGAGAACATGCCAAGCGCGCCGTATACAGGCAAGAGGTGAATTACACACTTTTGTTCTTTGACTTCAACGCTTCTGAACATGGGATTTTTTCCTTTCAAGTATCGTCTCTACTCGCGATACGCTAAGGACACATATTTCTTGCTACCGTGCTTCAAACGATCTCCATAACAATAAAAACGCAATGCCTTGGGCATATTTCCAAATGAAGCTTTTCAGTGGGCTAGTCAATTCTACACGAATAACAAATTCTCCAGGAGCGCCTAGTTGAGTTTTATTTTGTTATGAATGTTTTCTAATTGAAACATACACCTGGCTTTGTCCGAGTATTATTTGCATGTACCAGATAAACAGCGTATGGTATCGCAAAAATAATAAAATTTTATTCAACCACAGGCAAAACAATAGTTGTTTAGGGCAAGATGTGTTCTCAAGTTATTAATGTTTTCATATTGTTCATTTCATATATTGTTCACTCATGTAAAGCAACTTATCGCTGCAATGCGAACTAATCTGTTTTGTTATTGACATACATAGTTTATAAAATTCAAACCCCTTTATTTTATAAAATTTTCTCTTAAAATTTCAAGTGTAGTCTTTAAGTAAGGCAGTCGTATGTTCCTGTGCTCAGGCGCAAGGTCTTCCATACCATAGTTTATGGGTTTGAATATCCACTGGGCGCCGTTTTCCCGTACGCAGAACTGACTATCTAGGCTCGTGGTTGATATTGACTTAATTCAATGAAAACCATAAATTGTAGAGTCAAATCTAATTGATCTTGTTGCGAAAAGCAACAAAAAAATATAAATACATGATTACCAAACTAGTAGGTACATATTTATGTTTATGCCAACATCTTAGTTGAACATTATACATAAATATAAAGATCATACATACATATCTTACTTAAACTTAATCGTCATTATTTGTTAGAGTGCATCACTATTAGTTTTCTTTGGAAAAAGTAAGTAAGTAAATATGCCAACTCTCCATCAATCAAACACACTTTGAAATATGAGAAACGTTGCACCACATAAGCTAACAATTTTCCAGTGCAAGAATCATGTTATACGATCCTATGAAAAAAAAACATCTTCAACAGCACCTACGTTTTGTATGCTAAGTTATTTTCTCAAGTTCTTTGAATCCGTCTCACCTGTTTCGGGCATACCCAGTGTCCGAACCCGAATCTTGTATTTTCTATTTGCCCGACAATCTTCATCATTACTATTCAGGAAATACCACGCAAACATAAAAACATGCGTATGATTGCATATGCTCCCATCGTGCCTGCTTATGTCGACTTTTCCCATTGTCATGCACCTTTAAATTAATTCATGAATATTGATGAGGCGAACTGTTTAGATGTCTAGCGACTATTTTCTATTTTCATTACCATCTTTACATAAGACGGCATGATTTCGGACGTAAAGCTCAGCTTTCTTTGCTAAACTTGTAACGACTTTGCAGAAGGTTTTTACCTATGTTCGTGCTCAGCTGTTGAGTTTCTGTTCATTGGTTTGTTATTTACTCATTCAGTAATTGACCTGTGTGTTTTTCTAAACATGAAAGCACCTTTCAAGCCACCTTTTTGTTATGAAACAGGTCAAAAGACAAGATCAGAATTGTGTAGCCTGAATTAATTTATGTCGAAATATTTGTCTGTGTTGCTGGCTTTGTAATCTCACAAAAATCTATTTAATCATTAACCCATCGGGAAGACTACCTTCACTTACATATATCGTTATGATGTGTTCAACTACCTTTGATCTGATATTACTTATTACATATGAGATCGTGTTATCCTAGTATGATTTCATTTACACGAGCATAGGCAACATGGTAATTAAAGAAAATCCGGGATTATGAAACCGACGTTAGTACCGACTTACTGACCTTATAAGGCTTCGTCGCCAAAGTCGGCTAGATGAAAAGAAACACCGACAAAGTCGGAACATGAAAAGTTATTTTAGCTAATACGCTTTCAACCGTTCACACCATTCAATAATAATAACACCCTGAGAAACTTCATACCCATGTCAATGTGCATTATAAGTAATTATACGCAAGCAACGTCTAGAACCGATCAGATCACTTCACCTTACTCTAATTAACTCTGGCGACAGTATTCCTCGAACACCTTTCATTCCTAGTCGACGAGCAGCAAATGGCGACACTTCCGTCCAGTTTTCCCACGCAACTTATCTCACCGGTGGAGCTCATGATTCACTGGGCAGCGCTTGATGCATAAATCAAGAGTTGAGCATGAGTTATCGAAGGTTCCAAACAGATTCCTAGGATAACGATAACAAAAAACAAAACAAAATACGAATCATATTTCCACCTATACTTTCGATAGGAAACAATGTTATACACAGACCGTTTTCAATTTGTATAATCTTTGTATCTATAATGTGACAACTCTAGTTTTACCAGAGATCATCCAAATACGATAGCATCAGGCGCAGCAGGGGTTAGCGCTCATTTTCTCTGTGATCGTTTCATGTTCGAATGCGCATCCCAAAACGATGAAGCTTGTAGAAGATGGTACACTCGGTTTTCGACATTCTTTGTTGTTCTTTCTTTGCCAATTAATTTATCCGATCATTGACAAGTATTTGGCAGTTCCAGTTATTATTGTTAATCCTTTTGAAACATGTAAATATCAAATTTATGTTTGCTCCCTTTTACACAAGTTAGTCAAAGCACCTAATTAAAAAAGCAGCGATGTAAAATAAAACAAATTTCATTTCTCTGCATACTTGTTACGGTCGAACCGGCCTACACCGGTCTTGTCAACAACATAAACTCTCTCTTTAAACAGCTAGGCTTATTTTGGGTCCGACGTTGGTTTGTTGGGTATTGGGTCCTACGGAAAGCGGTTTAATCCGAATAAATGTTCAAATACCTTACAAATATACTGTTGCCACTGTTCTGAAGTTATTTAAACCATTGTAATCTATTTGGAATAGCGTCAAAACTATGCTGCAGTACTATCCAGTTTTGAAATTAATTAATCACAACATAAAAATGAAAAAAAATACAAGGGCATACCGAGAAGATGCTTTGAAGTATACAATTACTCCATGCGTGAGCTTGGCGGAACAGCATCTTCAAACATTTTTATAAACAAATAAGCTTTGAGCGTTTCTAGCCTACCGCATGCATGCTGTTATCAGCGTGTAAACAAACTTTTCATGTCGCGGAGGCACTTCAGTCGGCTAATTTGAAAAGCATAACACAATCCCTACATACACCCGCGAAGAGTAGTGCAGCAGAATGATGGTTCCGGTGGAAAAGAGCTAATGTTTGCTGAAGTATTGCTCCCTTTTGGCATCATCCCCAACACAATCGGTTAGTTGCTTTGTACTGCGTTTTATCTACCGGCGGATGGATTTTGTTTTATCTCGCGCGGTACACCCGCGCTTCAAAGCAGCGCCGGAGAGCGCACGATTTTTCCTCTCGTCAGATGCACTCTTAATTCTAGAAGCCGCCGCCGCCGGTGCGCCATGTTCTATGATCTTGAGGGCGCGTTTGAAAGTGCTTCCGCAGTACAAATAATACTACCGCTATCGCCACCGCGCGCTGTGTATATTTACTTTGTGACATACCTGCTGAATGTGTTGCATCTTCGTGTTGAAAAGAGCGCTGAATTGTGCGACGCAATCGCGCCTGATTGTGTAGGTAGGATCTTTTTTTATCTCCAGTAGCGCTCGTTCTGAATGAGCGTAACTGTGAGCTTGCAGTTAATTAGACCGAAACCGGTGCCGGCCTATGTTAGACGCCGCATCCGGTTTCGGTGTGTTTAGCGTCGCTAAAGATTACGTAACACAATAAAAACAAGTCTCCGTGACATCAAAGGGAAACCACCCGCGACAGATGAGTTGCGCCCATGTTGCATGCTGCTCGCTACAAACAATGCAACAAATGAGCTGCATTTAGTTGTAGGGTACGATCGTCTCACTGTGACTGAGATAAACAAAAGAGCTGCTTGGTTGTTGCGAAACCGGAAACAAAATAAATAAATTTAATCACTCCGTATGATCGAGTGCTGAAAGCAACTGGCCTCGTAAATCGATCGACAATTGAACTTGGATATGTTACAGGAACTGGCCCGTTGATTTATGGCGCCTTCGGTTGCACAGTGGTTTCGAACAATCGACTGATTTATTTGGGTTCGTTAATTTCACCATATTCTTGAAAGATTTCAAATAAACATGATGCAAACATAGCAGAGTACAATAATATTCACAAACAACACAAACATTATTTGTATTATTAACAGATCCTATCGCTGCATAGCTTGTTTTGTCCAGCCGTTGTAGTGCGCTCGACTCAATGTACCAAAGCTAGCATTACAGAGTGGCGATATCTCAATCTACAGCCAACAAAACTCCGAATGTTATAATCAGTGCAGCCACTGCGAAACGCAGGCATCCTCTACAATACAATCGGTAATCGGCATCTTCACCGAATCACTGTTTAGCATCGCCGATATCGTTCACACAGTAAATATTTAGATTAATTCACAGCATAGAATCACTAAATAATGTTTATACAGTTAATTACCGAATTTATTGCTTGTTTATCCGTCTCAAACCGGCTAGATGCACCGCAGCGCAACGTGGCCGGTGAAAGGTTAGCGTACTGTGTTTTCTCCCGCGTCCCGGAACCGAATCATGCGGGAAAACACAGCGGTCCAGTACAGTAGAATACGGAAATATACACGGGCTGTTGTTGTCCAATGGAGAGAAGCAGCAACAAAAAAACTTAACGATCACCATAATGGATCCAAATTAATTTATAGGCACTGGTGACAACGTCTGGTGACAACATAGGGCAGAAGTAATCCCATTGCCAACGCTAGAAGATTACTTAGGCGGGGTGAAATTGCTGCGACTTCCTTTCCCGAAACAATTATTACACAATGGCGTTCTTCGAACGGTACAACTGGGGCGTTTGAGTGAAGGCAAAACAAACCTACCTGTGCGTACAGCTGACAGGCCACCCGAGCCTTCTTATAATGTCTCCCGTTTCCTAATTCGCACCTTTCTGCCTGGCTGCAGCGATTACGGTCCCTTTCTTTCCAATTCGACCCGCCAGCCTTTCAGACAAAATGAAAACAAATATTTTGACGTGCTTAGATTTCCGTGTGGTCTCTGCGCTGGTCACCATTCAATCAGTTTGCTTTTTTTCCTGCTGCTTAAGAATCTAATCTCATGCTTCGTTTTAGGGGCATCCACATGCCTTTCAATGGAAGGTTTCCCATTCTAGGCAGCCCAGGTGAGAGAAGCAGTGGACGAGAAGATTGCAAAAGTGCATTAAACGCATGGAAAAGATTCTCTTCCGCCCAATTCCAATATCGTTTGTTGATATTCCTGTACTATCGAAAGCGGAAATAATACTACGTTACTTGTTGATGACATTTACGTAACTGAAACATGCAGCGACAATAAAGCAACGACAACGTAATTAATATGTATCCTTTATATGATTTTTAAAAAAATCGTATCAAAACCAACAACGTCCCATGACTAGTTTTAAACTAGTTTGAATTAGTTTTAAAAAGTTTTGCAATGATGTTTTCGTTGTTTTTTTATTTTAATCCTGTTTAAAATTATTCACCCATTCTCAGGTAAATTAAAATATATTATATAAGCACCGCACATCATCTCCACCGGTATATGTAGCACACAGGAATATACAGCACATACCTCTCGAACCTTGTTGTGAATGTTGAAAGTCGTGGATGTTTTCTCGTCATTCACGACTTGTAGTGACACGTGTTTCCCGTACCGCGCCGCGACACATTGGGCAAAGTTTAAATCCGTCACCATCGTTAAATGATAAGTAATTCCCAAAACAACGAACATAAATCATTCGACGCCTTCAGATTGATATAGGCGCGCGAACGACGGAAATGGGACTGCATTTTCATGAACATTACCTTCTGCCGGCAGATTATCATCGTTCGGTGTCTAGGAATAAATTTATAGACATTGCATGTTTTGACAGACATCACAATTCATTTTCCCGGGACAAAATCCTCCGTCACCCAGAAGCAATTATCGGCTTAATTCTACGCCTCCTCTAGTGGTCCTTCGTTTACTATTCCAATCCTACCTGAGCTGTTACCAATGAATGGCTGAAGAAGAATTTCCTAGACAAGCTTTTCTCGCACACGGTCGTGCAAGCGGACACACAATTAAGTTCATAAATTTCAAAACTGTGCATTCGCTTTCTGCTACGATACACTTCATTTCACATCCCAATAGTGTTGACACAGTGCACATCGGGAGGTGTAGGAGAGACCATATATATCATTGACGAAGAACCACAGAACAAGCTTCGAGAAAAATCGTTCTGCGCAGCTGGGTTAACGCAGCTAAAACATTCAATTGGAACTGCACGTAATATCTTAAAGTATACACGTATGTTCTAATCAAAGCTCAGAATGTTTAACAAACTTTACTAGTCGTCTTTGTTTAACATTGGTAATTAATAAATTAATTGGTGCATTCTAACATGAATAACTTTATCGAAATGGCAACTTATCGCTTAATGTATCTTGACCATGCCCACAAGATCAATAAAGCTACCCCATTCGACAAAATCATGCGTGGTTGACATCGGGCGAAAACCAACCCTATGTTTGAGATAATCTATGTTCAATCGGCTATAAACATTGTTCTACGACGCTTTACCCCTGCAAAACGGTAAGTGATTTCCTTCGCAACAGCACCAGCAATTTTCCGGGTGAATCACGCCACCTTTTACATAGGATTGAAATTTCCTGTTTAACGAAATTGTTTTATTATCAAACCCGGAAGAGAAGAGTTGCAGGCGAAGAAAGTCCAAGTTGTTTTTTTACGAATGAAACGATGTCCAGGTTACAATTACTGCACAGCTTCTGGGTAGTGCATGTATGAAATTATCGAGAGCTCTCGCGTGTCACACCAAGCATTGTTAGGTTCATTCGCACCCCGTCGCGCTGCTGGCTGTTGCTGCTGTCAAAAGTCGTTCCCAAAGGACTCTCCAAACTCCAACAAATGCATCGCCGGTCGCAGTGCCGGAACATTGTCTGTTTCGGTTGAGTCGTTAAATCAGGAGACCCGCGTGCCATTATTAATACGTCTACCGTCCCACACGCGCCGGAAAGGGGCGTTTCACTGAACCGTGGAGGGGGACGAATGAGCTGAGAGCACTTGACGATTATGCGGCGCGCATCGCGGGTGGTAAATTTACGTTATGGTTTTGAATTTTACGATTGTGGTCCACCCCTGCGTTTAGGGCCATCGATCGGCCGAGGGAGGGAATGCGCTCGGAGGTTCCATTCTGCGGACATCGACGGGGTGTTCAAGGGTTCATGTTCCGCGCCAGGTTGAAGCAACTGGTAGATACGAATCAGTGGCGCTTACTATTTGCCTGCACCGCCTTGGTCAGGTCGCAGTAAGGTTTACGACGCCATAAAAGCTTGTCACAACAATCTGGTCCTGCTTTATGCCCTGCCATAGTTCCGCGAGACAGAGAGAGGTTTGTCCGCGTGCGCCTGGTCATTTGAACTGTTTACTAGAGCAAATCCTCGGCAGTAGGTGTGACTAATCAAATATTCAGCGTTAATTTGCAATAACCATAAATTAAGCTCAAATTAGCAAAACGACCAAAAGGGCGAACAATTGAACAGTCCCCGAGCCTGGCGCTCGCAAGATTGCTTGTTAATCCCGCACGCAAACAAGAAGAGCGTGATGAAATTCAATTGGTATGTGGTGATTTTTTGCTGCTGCTGTTGTGTCCACCCGAACACCTACCGCGTGTTCTCGCACGTTCGTGCTGCATTTTTTGATGACTGGCGAGTTCCTTTCATCGATTGACAGTGCTCTTCACCTTCACACGGTGGCTCCGGCGAAGCGTGAAACAGCTTGTCAAACAACGCGACAGATGTGTCAGGCCAGAGCTAACTCCAAGGCACACGGTACGAGGCGGCTGCTCCGTCCGGCTGCTAATCGGAACATGCAAAGCGGACTAAACGCTCAGCCAAAGCCTAGCAGCTTAAACACGACCAGACGACATGACATTTTTTGTCTCCCGTCATCCATAATTTGTATGGAGGACACCGGAGACGGTGGCCATCTTGGCCGATCGGCCCGTGGACGGGGGCCAACCGGTCCTACCAAATCCAGGCCCCGTGTTATCGCGCGATGGAGATCTCATCCCTCCGAACATCGTGTTTGTGACCAATTACCTTCGTACGGTGCGTCGAGTTGGTTTTCAAGATTAACGCTGTATTCTCCGAATATCTATCTGAATATTTGATTGCCTTCGTTTAGGCTTCTATCGCATCGGTGTCATACTTTGACGGACATTCTCTTTCCCACTCGGGTTCTCCGGGTGTTTCGCCTCCGTTTCACCGAGCACCAAATTGGCATCCCAATTAGGAGTCAAATTTCAGTTGCGTGAGAATCACAGCGAATACAATATTATGTTATGTTGATTTTGACCTGTTTTGATACCGTTGTCACACCTATAACCAAGCGCAGGTGTATTGCGTATTTTTTTTTAATTCGACTTTGTTCCGTTTTGTAACGACCCACGAACCAAAATTATCACACCGATTAAGGGGTCCAATGATTGAATTTAATGAGGCAATTGATTTGTTTTTTTTTTTAATTCTGTATGCTAACGTGTTTCAAAACGTTTTTTTTTTGCTAAATGATTGAGGTATCTATTGTGTGAATGAAATACTTTTTCATCGACATATTATGGAAGATGCTTGACGTTTTGGCGAAAAGAATCGTACAATTGAGTATGGACATGTAAAATACGCTTGTAGGCGAAACAGGACATTACCACGCTTGAAAGGTGACATATTGAACAACAAACGTAAATCGTTTGCAAGGGAAGCTTGGAAGAACGACAAACCGTAATGTGTTGTAATCACTACATAGTTCATTTTTTTATATAAAAAAAAATATTATAAACAGTTTAATGCTTTCATATTGATGGTTTTGAAGTGCTTGTAAAAAGTTGATTAACTGTGTAAAATTAAAGAGAAAAAAAGCTTTAACGTAAGCGTCAGCGTTAGTAGTTAGGGTAGCGATATAAAAGCAAGACAGAGCGGAGGATCACTCTCTTTCTGTTCTGGTAATAAAAGCGAAGCACGCGTCATCTGCTGACACCCTGATTCACGACTCGACAGCTTCATTTGCGTGGTGAAAACAACGTTCCATATAGAGTAGTAGAGTATATACGTTAAAAGACGTTGTAGGGAACGTTTCTAATATATCTAGATCTAGAGCAATCGATCTAGAGCAACCGATCTAGAGCAACCGATCTAGAGCAACCATATGTCATATGTCATGTCATCTTATGTTAAGTTAGCTGATAAGAAGAAAATAAAATAAAATAAACAGTCTCTTTTACCATCAAACCACCGGCTTAACAAGACGTAGACACGCACGCTCCCTACAAAGTTAAAGATTACATATATATCGCACCAGATCTTCATGTTAGCTAAACAATTTTGTAGCCTTTCACAATCAGAAGATATTAGAAACTGGAAAGTATATATGTTCAAATAGTCTGCATAGAGCAATTTCGTAGCTTCAGATAAGATTAATTTAGTTTATAGAAATTGTAAATTTGTTCCAAAGAGCATAATTACTGTTTAAACCGTATATTTCATCAGTTTTATGTTATATTTAGCTGGTCATTTTATCTATTTAACTCACTCAATATTTATTGGTACTTTACTCATATTACCAATTCTAATTGTTGAATTAACTTCAAGCTTTGTAAATTAACGATCATAAACGTATTTTGGTGAATTATCAAGGAAAAGATGTATCCTGTTCGTATCGATTTGAATGCTTCAAAGAATCGTACATAGTACCATTGGTGCATGGTAAAAACATTATTCCTTTTAAAATGTTCCTCGCGTTTGATTGCTGTTACAGACCGTTTGAACAAAAACATACGATATAAAATATGATACTGTCAACATCTTAAAATAATATAACATTTTATGCGCTTCAAACTTATCATCAGTTCCGCTCAATCTACAAATGCACAAACATGCTCTACGGACAATTTCGGACCTAGAGTATATACGTTAAAAGAAGTTGTAGGGAACGTTTCTAATATATCTAGATCTAGAGCAATCGATCTAGAGCAACCGATCTAGAGCAACCGATCTAGAGCAACCGATCTAGAGCAACCGATCTAGAGCAACCGATCTAGAGCAACCGATCTAGAGCAACCGATCTAGAGCAACCGATCTAGAGCAACCGATCTAGAGCAACCATATGTCATATGTCATGTCATCTTATGTTAAGTTAGCTGATAAGAAGAAAATAAAATAAAATAAACAGTCTCTTTTACCATCAAACCACCGGCTTAACAAGACGTAGACACGCACGCTCCCTACAAAGTTAAAGATTACATATATATCGCACCAGATCTTCATGTTAGCTAAACAATTTTGTAGCCTTTCACAATCAGAAGATATTAGAAACTGGAAAGTATATATGTTCAAATAGTCTGCATAGAGCAATTTCGTAGCTTCAGATAAGATTAATTTAGTTTATAGAAATTGTAAATTTGTTCCAAAGAGCATAATTACTGTTTAAACCGTATATTTCATCAGTTTTATGTTATATTTAGCTGGTCATTTTATCTATTTAACTCACTCAATATTTATTGGTACTTTACTCATATTACCAATTCTAATTGTTGAATTAACTTCAAGCTTTGTAAATTAACGATCATAAACGTATTTTGGTGAATTATCAAGGAAAAGATGTATCCTGTTCGTATCGATTTGAATGCTTCAAAGAATCGTACATAGTACCATTGGTGCATGGTTAAAAAATTATTCCTTTTAAAATGTTCCTCGAGCTTGATTGCTGTTACAGGCCGTTTGAACAAAAACATACGATATAAAATATGATACTGTCAACATCTTAAAATAATATTACATTTTATGCGCTTCAAACTTATCATCAGTTCCGCTCAATCTACAAATGCACAAACATGCTCTACGGACAATTTCGGACCATATGTTTACTCTGCGTCCTGATAGTGCATGCTTTCCACGATTATCTGCCCGGTGCACGCTCAGCTGCACACGCAACAGCAGCCGCTATATGCAGACACTATTGCTGCAGGACAATTGTAAATTGACTTGCCCCAAACGGTAGTTAACTCCCAAGGCATGTCTTCATCGGTTTTTCTGTGGTGCGAGCGAGCATGCTGCGGCTACGGATTTCTGTCAGCGTCAACGATTTACCCCACCGGATGCAAATAGTCGGCGACGCACTACAGAAATGCATAACTAATGCAACCTCACCGGGGACCGATTTCGTTCCCGCACGGAAATACTCCATTTGGAATGGAACCGTGGCGTGTACAAACACATGGTTCAACGAAGATGCTTCCAATGGGTTGTCACGTTGCAAAATGTCAATGATTGAACAGGATATGCAAAGCCTTCGCTGGTTGCATGATGGGGATGACAAAACGTACACCGATTAAATATTTGACGTACATGTCTGATTTCAATATGCATGCTTCAGAACGAAGACTCACGCAGAGAACAAGACCATTTTTCGGATTTAACAATAATTCAGTGACACAACAATTCCATCAAGTCCCGTCGTCTACTGTTTTCTATACATATGGCATTCATCGTAAACATTCACGACAAAAGTAAAACATTACACTTGTTAAATAAGTTTCAATAAAACTACAAGCTTCTATTAACGTACCGAAGACGAACAGTGCAAAGAGTTTAGCTATGAGTAAACTCTTGAACTGATTCCCACTTATCCTGCGACCATCTTTGACGGATTTGAAAGTTAAAAGTTGCGTCAAATCTACACCAGCATCTTACGAATTAGTATGCAAATTGGGCTGCTCGGACTGGTGGTAGCGATTACCATCTTCGAACCGAAT
>KZ067232.1:163882-180819 GCA_002091845.1 Anopheles cracens | reverse complement strand
CGATCAAACATATTCCTATGCTCCCCTACTACCTGTGTAACTAGATGCCTAGTACGCGTCATTCATTCACCGAAGCTACAATTAGCGGTTAGGGCTAAGGCGTGATCGGTACGCACCAGTGTGTGCACCGATATCCTACTTCCGGTCCACCGTGGCGTGAGGATAACACGTACACGCGGAAGCCTTACCGGAGCGCGAGGCTCAATTTATGGGATTATGATGCTCGCGACCACGTCATTCATTCACCGAGGCTACAATTAGCGGTTAGGGCTAAGGCGTGATCGGTACGCACCAGTGTGTGCACCGATATCCTACTTCCGGTTCAACGTGGCGTGAGGATAACACGTACACGCGGAAGCCTTACCGGAGCGCGAGGCTCAATTTATGGGATTATGATGCTCGCGACCTCCCTCATAAACCGTGATCTTCAATTGATATTTTAATCATGTAATATCGTGTAATAAACGCCTGAACCATTTTTTTTACTGGAGCCAAACCATTGCACATCTTATCGTTGGAGTTATTGCTGTTCATCTGTGAGCGTTTTTGTAACTTTACCTTTCTTCTAGTCCTAGCAACAACTATGCTAGATCAATTATCCATCGTATTGAAACATTTCTCGGCAAAAAACAACCTTAGTAGTTGGTACTCTCTAGCATCCACATTAAACTGCACTCCTCAATACACCGATTTTCGCTCCTTACAATATAGCTCTCGCCTGGATTTGCTCGTTAATGTGCGGTAACAGAGTGGTGCTTCAATCAGCACCAGTACCAGCGGGATATGTTTCACGCTGGTCAAACTCGAAGCGCCACCGTAACAAGCGTGCAAATAATTATTTCACTGCCAACGCGACACACACCGTCTCAAAATCCATGCAAAATCGGCACATAATAAAATTATTCCGATCAGTTCACGTGGGATTATGCAGCATTAAAGATAAGTTCCAAATTGCCTATTTGAGCTAATCAGTTCCGTGCTCCACCGTGGCAACCCGGTCCGAAGTTACCAACACGTCCAGCACAACCTCGTTTCCGGGGCAAAGTATTCAAATACCACTAATGCCATTGGTCATGCCAAAAAGCCGTGCCATAAATTTTAAATCCCTCCTTCGTTCCTTCAAATTATGGCTCGCACACTGGCACGGTGCGTGTGAGTCGGATCGTACTGCATTGCCCGCTACTACCCCACTCGCAACGCGCGTTAGTAGCCCAGCCATACAAACACACGCACGGAGAAGCACACACGCACGCAAGAGGAAACCCCTGGAGGTGTCGGGGACCTGCCACTCTCGCCAGCAAATAATCAACAAATCGATCAAATTTAATCCGCAACCCATAAATCATACACAATAAAATGTGGCTCGCTACCATCCCTGTTATGTCGTGGTGCCCGCACAATCAGCCCGTTGTCAGTGATAGCGCAGAGGGCATCTGGGGGAAACCTCCGTGAGTGTGAACGAAATGAGAATTCGATCGCTGCCTACTTGGACGGGCTGAACCATGAACCATGCTGCGGGCCCGAAATTTTCTACCCCTTTTGCCGGCGGTGACGGTCGTCTCCTATTTGCCGGCCACTTCATCCAGGTGCTGCGCGATCAGTAGAGTACGACAACGTTTTCATAGCTCTTATCTTCCCCGCCGGATCGATTATCAATCCACGCAGCCCTCCTGTCCCGGGTTCATGCTGGAAGCGATGGTATCGTACCGTCCACCGGTCTGCTGCTAGGTTCAGGCTAACCATCGTCGACGGTTTGGACGCAACGTGTTCGATTTGATTTCGCTTCGGCTCGGTTGGGGGCTTATCTTATCAGCAGCCATGCACTACTGTGTCCGACGAAAACGAGCTTCCTGTACCATAGTTTTTGTTGTTGTTGTTGTTGTTGTTGTTTCGAGCACCAGCGTACGTTTTGTGGTATTTGGTTTTTATTTTTAAATTAGACCTAATTGAGTGTTTCGGTACATAAATAACGTGCCGTGACGTTTATGTGACAGCGAGAATTGTGGAGGTCACGCTTACTTTAGGCGTTGCGCTGACTCGAACCGTAGCATATGGTCCACTAACAGCTGAAACAGTACCAGAGCTGTTCATAGAATCATTTCATTCGATTCCAATCACATTTCATTTATGAATTTGTATCCTCTAACCGATGATAAGCAACAAGTGAGTACGAAGCGCCACCGTAACAAGCGTGCAAATAATTATTTCACTGCCAACGCGACACACACCGTCTCAAAATCCATGCAAAATCTTTTTTTTTTATCGTGACGGATTATTCAACACCGTAGCAGCGATGACACTGCTATAAGAAACAACAGCCCGGAGTACTTGTTAAAATCCCATACAGCAGATCAGTTTGACAGCACATCATTGAGCTACTCTACTTGAGACGTCTTACAGACCACAGTCAATATTAGTCAGATGTTTTCGTTTTGCCTTTGCGTCCAACGACTCGTGTGTCAAATCGGACAACCAAAACCTGATTCAAGAGCATCTTTTCAAACCTCCTCGACGAAATGACTCGGTCAAACGGCACACGCTACGCACACGCTCACTGCGGTATTATATACCCCTGAAGTACCATATGGATTCTTTTACGAACCGTCCCGGCCGGGGCTATTAATATTCTTAATTTTTCGGACACAACGCACGTTACGCTGGTGGCTGGTGCAACTAGCATGCGTCATGCTTCGACATTGCAAATACAACCCTATCCATTCACTCGCCCGGATCATCTTACCGTTGGTCGAGTCCATTTCAAGCGTCTCAAGCAGCGCCGATTATGGCTATGAAGTGGAAAAGTTCCTCACTTCAATTGGGAAGTCAATATTCACGACGAGTTGCTTGTCTTGCCACTTTGCCGTATCCGCGATGCCCTAGCTCTCGAGCGACGTCTTCAACCACTTTTTGGCTGCTGATCTTAAGGCTACTTTTGAAGATAGTTTGAAATGATGTTTTTTCTTGAAACATGTTTGTGGAATATTTTTCTGTAGTAGTACTACTCCCACAACGACAAATTAAAGCTAAAATGTTTTTAGTTTAGTTATCTCACTGTCTATTAAATGTTTGCGGTTTGTTTCTAAATAATTCAATCCCACCCGAATAAGTCATGCTTGAGCGTTTGTGCCGGATCGTTCCAATCGCGCACGGTGTAAGATTGTGGCGCACGAGACACCACCCGTTTCACTGTGGGGCCTTAGTTTTGAAGCGATCCGTCTGGTAGAAGCAATTGTCGCTAGTAGAGAGACGCCAGAGCAATATCATCGCTCTAACGAGCACCAGCGTACGTTTTGTGGTATTTGGTTTTTATTTTTAAATTAGACCTAATTGAGTGTTTCGGTACATAAATAACGTCAGACCCCCCGAAATGTGGTGAAATGTGCCTCAACAGCAAACCGAGCCCACCACTGATAACAAACACAACGCCACAAACTGTCACAGGTTATTGATTTATTGTTTACTTTCGTGGAATAATTCATCACTTTGTTTGATAGAAACACCAGTAAAAGCGATTGGACGCAAGGAAGTGGAGAATTGCAGTGCCTAGAAGAAGGATGTGGTTAAAATTAGACCAGCAAATGGGTTTTTGATTACGGTTTTTTCCCCCCTAGTACTATAGCTGTATCAAAACGTACGAATGATGCAACGCCCCGCGGAATATTTGTGTTGTTGTTTTACACTGTGACTGTGAGACGCTCACCGAATAGTGACGCTTCTCTGTGTGCATTTTTTTTTATCGTGACGGATTATTCAACACCGTAGCAGCGATGACACTGCTATAAGAAACAACAGCCCGGAGTACTTGTTTTTGGTTTGAGAAGACCTTGTTTTCTTTCGTTCCGTCACGGCCCTTCGTACGCTGCGCGAGATAACGCACCACTGTACCAGTCGTGTGAATCTTGTTTTACCCTGCAGATGCGCATTGTCGAGACATTGAACGATGCTCTTTAAAAGAAATTGCTATAATAAACGCATGACCTCCGTGAACATAACGTCACTGCAAACTGTACGATTAACAAACATTGGTGTTTGGGGTCTTAAATAATCCATTTTTAAGGTTTTATCTTTTGAACATGATTATTGCACTGTAATATTCTCTACATTCTGTGTAAATGGTGGTGATGGTGTGAAAACAATGTTGTGCTGTTTGAATTGTTTGTAAGTTGGCTTCCATAAAATCACATTCAACATATCATCTATTCTACATATATGTTTCCCTAAAACACATGAAACATTTCATTTATTTAAACAAAAACACTATTGTCTAGAAATGATTAATCATTCATTATTCGTGTATCCTCGATTATGCCTACTCAAATCTCATATTCCCACATAATCTATCAATCCATGAGCACCATATCAGGAGTTGGAATGGACAAAACCATCAACCCATTTTCCATCAATCACTCAAAACGTGACAAGTTCAATGCATTCGGTCACCAATTGGGACAGAACGCTCGGATTCTTCATCCCTACACCTCAATAGCATGGATGCCGCAACAAATATGATGCATGCCTAGATATATTACTTGTAAAAACGGCCTTGCATAGCAGTTTTGTAACACTATTTGTTTCATTTTAACAAATATTTAGCAAAATAAGTTTCTTCTTATAATTACCCAATCATTCAACACAAACCAAACATCACAAAAGTTATTACAAAAATAAAGCTTTTAGTTGTTTGTATTTGACTACTCATCGTAAAGTCGTATAAAATCTTCATAAATAATATGTTTTTCATAACAACCAAGCCTTCTGGTTGTTTACTATTAATACTATGAGACAATGAATTCATATTACAGAGATCTGGATCATTCATCTTTTTATATCATCACCATTACAGCTCATTTCATTTGAACCAGTTCCTAAACTACTTTTGCTGTCTTATATCTATGTATATACACTTCACGATACCCAGCAATTGCTTCTTGATGTGAGTTTGTGTGAAATGATCTACGCGCTAGTATTGAATTATATTACACAAAATCAAACCCGACGTATCGCGCACATTTCTTTCATCGGATAGAGCAGATTCAGACCCCCCGAAATGTGGTGAAATGTGCCTCAACAGCAAACCGAGCCCACCACTGATAACAAACACAACGCCACAAACTGTCACAGGTTATTGATTTATTGTTTACTTTCGTGGAATAATTCATCACTTTGTTTGATAGAAACACCAGTAAAAGCGATTGGACGCAAGGAAGTGGAGAATTGCAGTGCCTAGAAGAAGGATGTGGTTAAAATTAGACCAGCAAATGGGTTTTTGATTACGGTTTTTTCCCCCCTAGTACTATAGCTGTATCAAAACGTACGAATGATGCAACGCCCCGCGGAATATTTGTGTTGTTGTTTTACACTGTGACTGTGAGACGCTCACCGAATAGTGACGCTTCTCTGTGTGCATTTTTTTTTTCCGATTACCTCCGTAAGTATTTACTCACTCATACAAATCCAATGATTGGATGCAGGTAATCATCGGCGGACTGCTGTTTTTTCCCTCATAAACCGTGATCTTCAATTGATATTTTAATCATGCAATGTCGTGTAATAAACGCCTGAACCATTTTTTTTTACTGGAGCCAAATCATTGCACATCTTATCGTTGGAGTTATTGTTGTTCATCTGTGAGCGTTTTGTAATTGTACCTTTCTTCAAGTCCTAGCAACAACTATGCTAGATCAATTATCGATCGTATTGAAACATTTCTCAGCAAAAAACAAACTTAGTAGTTGGTACTTACTAGCATCCACATTAAACTGCACTCCTAAATACACCGATTTGCGCTCCTTACAATATTGCTCTCGCCTGCATTTGCTCGTTAATGTGCGGTAACAGAGTGGTGCTTCAATCAGCACCAGTACCAGCGGGATATGTTTCACGCTGGTCAAACCTATCCGGTCAAGCTACCACCGTCTGTCGGATACAGATGATTTAATCAATGCAATTTGTTTCGCGACACTTCGTTACTGGTGGCCAGTGTTTTGGCACGGTGCGCAGTAAAGCTGAAGTAGCGCAAGATTAGATTTGATAATACTTTATTTAATCAAGCCCACTCGCCCACTTGCAATCGAATGCCACACAGCATGAGACTGCATGTCTGATGCAGAACCATTTGGGCTACTGTCCGGCGAGTTTTGGTATTTGAATGCGTGTCTGGCAGTTCACTCCGAACGATTTATCCATCATGTGAGTTCAGCAGATATGGTTACATGGTACCTAGTATCGGTACCGGCAATGTTTGCATGTACCACATACCTTCATTCAAATGAAGTTTATCAATCTGCTCCAAATATCGAAGATGCGGCAAGATTATTTTAACGATCTGTGATATGCACGACTGTTTCCAAGCCAATGCGCCATAATGATCCACGCAGAATTTTCGAACACTGCCCGACCCGGAAACCTCCGAGCCAATTTGGAATTCCTTCCCAAACACTAGCGTCAGGTTTCCAGCGTAATCAGCGCCGGTTTCCGCCGTGTCCATCTGCTTCGCTGGCGTGGCTATATCCAACTTTCGCTCCTGACGGCCGTACCGTGCGATGCTTAACCGGCATAATTTATGACCATCCGAGAGGCACCACCAAACCTGTTTGAGTCAAAAGCCGTTTTCCGTGTTATCTGTTTTGTTTTCATTTTGTTTAGCACAAGCTTAAGCCCCGAAAGCTCATTCGAAACCGTCGCCAGCCGAACCGAGGTGGATGAATAATGCACGACTCTGACGACACCTGATAGAGACGTTATTGGATTAGTGTCACCGATTGACTAGGCGAGAAAACTTGCTTAAATCAATTTATCTAAAACGATCGAACGTAAACTGCGGTGGAACATGGGTCCGACCGAAACCAGCAGTGGGTCGAAGTATGTTCGAACGTTTCAATAATGTGGTAAGCCACGATAAAGATATACAAAACGTGGGATGTGCTGGATGTGCGCTCTTGTCCATCAAAAATCAAACATTTTCGAGATTAACATACCATTATACGGTGCTACCAGAGGTGTCTTAGAATAGTGTATAATGTTGTTGACCACACGATTTTTTTTATGTAAAAATACAGAAAGTAATACTGCATAAAGAGTAATCTCAGAAGTTGTTATTTGTATCATTTTCTCATTTAATGAACATTACTTTACTATGCATGTTTATTAAGTATGGTAAGCATAGATAACTAAAATCATTGTAATGTATGATATTTCTTCAATAATTACAACTTAGTTTTCCTTTAACTATAGATTATGTTCTAAACTAGTATGAAAGTTAACAACAATGCGCTTTTTTGTTTTCCAAGCATTCCATGTGTTTCTTGCAAACTCTGGCTTCTATCTACTGCCGTGAAGGCTGTGCTAAAACACTCTTAAGTCTTCCAAGTTTCTCATCGCGCTTTTTTACAATATGTTTGCGAGATGAGGAACATCCAATTCCACGTATCCACTTAACAATGAACAGCGTGTTTCATGCCATTCAAATATCAGATAGAGCATGCTAGGATTAAAAAAAACGCAAAGCTTAGCAATGCCCATACATGCATAATCCCTCTTCATACCAACAGCGTGTTATGCACACCACGATTAATGTTACTTCTGCAGGTGAAGATAACTCTAGAATCATTCAACTGGTGCGAAACATAGACGTTGAATGTTGTACTACTTAACGCCCCCTTAATTAAAAACTATTGTAAGAAGAGCGAACATATTCTTGGTATTTACTATGTTCGTTTAGCTGGAAGATCCATCCATTCGTACAACTGAGCACTAGACATATTACAGTGAGCTCTCATATTGCACTGACTAAGGTAGAAAGATTCGTTTAATTTCAAATATTTTAGCCAAGTAACACCTTGCTACCTACCACCTTGATGTCTTGTAATTGAATTAATTATTTACACGGTACCATGGCAACTCAATTATGTACCACTATGAAACATGCTGCCTTGATCCAGTACCTAGAGGCAAAAAAACTCAGCTTCTACGGAAACCATTTATTGAGGTCATCCACGTTGTTTCGCCATCCCAGTCTGCCTTGGTCATTGACAACATGTTGCTCTAGAATAAACGCTGTTGATATCTTTTGCCCTGCACTTAGTACCGTCTCCACAATCAGGCCCGGTGAGGACGATCTCCCGTCATGAGACAAGTTCCCCAAACAACGGACGTTGATTGCATGCGCAAAAGGGAACGCCACCATTTAGCAAGAAATATTTAATTATCTTGTTGACCACACGATTTTTTTTATGTAAAAATACAGAAAGTAATACTGCATAAAGAGTAATCTCAGAAGTTGTTATTTGTATCATTTTCTCATTTAATGAACATTACTTTACTATGCATGTTTATTAAGTATGGTAAGCATAGATAACTAAAATCATTGTAATGTATGATATTTCTTCAATAATTACAACTTAGTTTTCCTTTAACTATAGATTATGTTCTAAACTAGTATGAAAGTTAACAACAATGCGCTTTTTTGTTTTCTATTTGCTCGTTAATGTGCGGTAACAGAGTGGTGCTTCAATCAGCACCAGTACCAGCGGGATATGTTTCACGCTGGTCAAACCTATCCGGTCAAGCTACCACCGTCTGTCGGATACAGATGATTTAATCAATGCAATTTGTTTCGCGACACTTCGTTACTGGTGGCCAGTGTTTTGGCACGGTGCGCAGTAAAGCTGAAGTAGCGCAAGATTAGATTTGATAATACTTTATTTAATCAAGCCCACTCGCCCACTTGCAATCGAATGCCACACAGCATGAGACTGCATGTCTGATGCAGAACCATTTGGGCTACTGTCCGGCGAGTTTTGGTATTTGAATGCGTGTCTGGCAGTTCACTCCGAACGATTTATCCATCATGTGAGTTCAGCAGATATGGTTACATGGTACCTAGTATCGGTACCGGCAATGTTCGCATATACCACATACCTTCATTCAAATGAAGTTTATCAATCTGCTCCAAATATCGAAGATGCGGCAAGATTATTTTAACGATCTGTGATATGCACGACTGTTTCCAAGCCAATGCGCCATAATGATCCACGCAGAATTTTCGAACACTGCCCGACCCGGAAACCTCCGAGCCAATTTGGAATTCCTTCCCAAACACTAGCGTCAGGTTTCCAGCGTAATCAGCGCCGGTTTCCGCCGTGTCCATCTGCTTCGCTGGCGTGGCTATATCCAACTTTCGCTCCTGACGGCCGTACCGTGCGATGCTTAACCGGCATAATTTATGACCATCCGAGAGGCACCACCAAACCTGTTTGAGTCAAAAGCCGTTTTCCGTGTTATCTGTTTTGTTTTCATTTTGTTTAGCACAAGCTTAAGCCCCGAAAGCTCATTCGAAACCGTCGCCAGCCGAACCGAGGTGGATGAATAATGCACGACTCTGACGACACCTGATAGAGACGTTATTGGATTAGTGTCACCGATTGACTAGGCGAGAAAACTTGCTTAAATCAATTTATCTAAAACGATCGAACGTAAACTGCGGTGGAACATGGGTCCGACCGAAACCAGCAGTGGGTCGAAGTATGTTCGAACGTTTCAATAATGTGGTAAGCCACGATAAAGATATACAAAACGTGGGATGTGCTGGATGTGCGCTCTTGTCCATCAAAAATCAAACATTTTCGAGATTAACATACCATTATACGGTGCTACCAGAGGTGTCTTAGAATAGTGTATAATGTTGTTGACCACACGATTTTTTTTATGTAAAAATACAGAAAGTAATACTGCATAAAGAGTAATCTCAGAAGTTGTTATTTGTATCATTTTCTCATTTAATGAACATTACTTTGAGACAAGTTCCCCAAACAACGGACGTTGATTGCATGCGCAAAAGGGAACGCCACCATTTAGCAAGAAATATTTAATTATCCCTTATTTAAATGAGCAACTACGTCCAACATCATCG
The DNA here is from genome assembly GCA_002091845.1 of Anopheles cracens. Taxonomy (NCBI): domain Eukaryota; kingdom Metazoa; phylum Arthropoda; class Insecta; order Diptera; family Culicidae; genus Anopheles; species Anopheles cracens. The sequence goes on along the minus strand of KZ067232.1, from coordinate 170,909 downwards.
CCGACTCCTGCAGTGTTTCGCTACGGCTGGACTGATTTATTCGATGCAACGTGCAACATCCATCTCGACGGCTTCCAGCGCTCAATTGCTCAAGTGCGTCGCAGACGAACGGCCAACTCTAAGAGAAAGGCCAACGAGCCTTCGACGGAAAATGTTCCAACAAGAGCGTACGCGGGTATCCAATATTAAAAAAGGGAGAAAAAACAAGTACCGATGGAGCAGTAGCTGCTCCATGTCTCATTATCCATACGCTTGTGCAGAGTGCGTTAAGCATACAACATCAAAAACTGGGTGAACGGAGCAACAGAAAAAGAGGCACATAATAACAAGCAGAGAAAAGCGCATAACAAGATCACCGTCACCGGTTTTTTTTATTCGACGCAGATAGCTGGCAAGCACGTAGGTTGGGCATACGATGCAAAATCACCACACGTTCGCAGGGTTTGATAATCGATCACTTGCAGAAACTCACAGGTCAAAAACACCAAACCATGATATGCCACGATCGTTATTTCAGAGCACAAGGCATGCGCATATGCAGAAGAGAATTTGATACGATTAAATAATTACAACATTAACAGTGATTATTTTGTCGTCTCCAGCGTGAAGGGTCGTTCGCCTGTAAGAACCAAGCAAAACAGAACCGGCATTTCAACCTTGATCCAATAACCGACGCCACACGTGGCGTTGTACTTTGTTGCAAATATGCCTTCTCATGGAAGTTATGAAGGAAAAAGCAACACATTCGAAGAACACGAAGTATGCGCCAAGAGCTGATCAAGCTTGTAAGCAGATTGAAAGTAAATACCGGTAGACAGCAATTATATCCAGTGTGCTCTATAAATTACTGCTCTGTACGTTCCAAATACGGTCCATCATGCATATAAAACATGTAAATTCAGCATGATTGGACCACCTAGGGGGGATGAAGCAAAATTATGACACTAGTACGGCAGGCACAGGTCATGCTGTAGCTATGTAACAAATTGGCGTACTAACGATATGTGAGGTCTTTATAAATATCCACGACAGGCCTCGCGCTTCTAAACAATAAAAAGTAAATGTTGAAATCATGCCAACGAAAATTTTAAGCATAAATGAGGACCATCACCTGGAAGCATGGGGCATAGAACGGGTAACATTCCAATGAAATAAATGTTTGCTTTATTATTTCGGATAGTTTCGATCCTCATTTCGAAAGGATCCACAATTGTGAGATATATCAAGGTAGTAATGGTAAGAACAAGCTTGCTGGTAGAGAGTAGCGCGTTCCTGATGTGCGTTGGATGTGCGCGTTAAAGATATTTATTTCTTCTACTTGAGATTTCTTTAACATCACAGTCCCTTGCTAAAAAATATCGTTGACGAGAATGTCAAAACAGGAACATGCATATACCAATATTGCCCCGAATTCAGCTTACCATTGTAAACATCAAGCAAAGTATACTATAAGCCAAAAGATGTATGGTTTATTGAATAATCGGAAAAGTTCAGATTTCGTTCAGTTTTTAGAGAATCCGTCGTTTTATAATATTTACCATTTTTCCATTCGAATGATATGAAACGACGCTGTACCCACCACATTTTTATTGAGTTTGATCAAAGTTCGTTGTGGATTGGCTTCCAGAATGTTATCAATCTTTTCGGTGAAACATGACGTATAATTTGTTTATGTTTTTTCCAGAACAGGTAACGCAATGCTCAAATAGAAGAAAGAATATTGTAGATAAGTGAGGAAATAACAGACCCAAAAGTTGCTAGATAATAAACCCCAAAAAACACAAACACCATAGTATTGGGATCGGTAAACAGACTCTAATTAAATACTATATACTCAATTCGTTAAATAACAGAAAAATTGCGATGAACTGAATAAACTTTCTTACTTTGGGAGGTCATTCCATCGTGGAGCTCAGTATTATGCAGTAGCTTTCCTGTCAGAGGACGACAGCGAACTCATGACAGTGTACAACTTCTGTAAACAGAGTAACTATGAAACATACATAGTAAAACATAACCTAAATATAACAATGATTGTTTCAAACAAGTAGATTTATAAGGAAATCACCATAACGACGCTTTTCGCTACTGGCAATAGAAAAGAAGAATCTTCGTCATTCATTTCTACTTAATTGCAATCCATTCATGGACTTATACCGCCGGATTACATTCGGCTGGAGCAATCAGCAACATCATTCCTTCCGCTTGGGTGTAGTGCCTTGCCATTAAAACGATGCAGGAAAAGTGTCAGAAAGTAATTGAATTTAATTGATTGATCACCCGATAGAAGCTCGGAAGCGTTTCGCATGATGTGACTTACCACGTACCCGTTCCTCACTCACATAACGATCTGAAACGAAATCATGCATCAAGGGAGAAAATGGAAGGACCCCAAACCTGCGTCGGCACAGCATAATTTGCTATTGAAATTTCCGGGTCTCAAAATTTCTCCCGCTCACCGTCGGTTAGTTTCGGAGAACGTGGGTATACGAGCGGGCAAGACTAACATACTCAATCTTCTTGGCAGCAGTTGTCAGACGACGATCCGCTCCGCTCGTACACGCCCCTGACCCGTCGCCTCCGCGATCCGGCTGCGAAACGAACCGTCAGAATCTAGGCAAAATCTAGTACTGATCGAAATTAAATGTAATTTATCATCATCAGTGGCAGGCACGACAAAATCCAGCTTACGAGGCACCATGACACCATCTGGTGCTGCTGACAGTGAGTAAGAATGTGGTGTAGACTACGCAGCGTGGAAATATGGAACTGGATTATTCCGCCGTTTACTTACATTGCTTAACCAACACTTTATATACAGTTTCAATCGATCCAATCGAATTTGATTTAAGGTGGTGCTATGCTGTTGCTCAGTGTCAGTTATGACCAGTAGCGAAAAATGTGAATCTACGTGCAAACGTTGATTTAAATGAATTAACTAAAGCATCAACGCGAAAATTGTTATGAATTAGTGTTCGCAAAACAACGTGGTTCTAAGTAAAATGTTCAATTCACTCAACTTGTGAATCCAAACCACCACAGCATTCTGTCTAAAGCGCCATATTGAAAACATTTTTAACATTTCCGTGACATAAATTATTTACCAACAGCTATTAAGGGAAATCGATCGGTACATTATGGAAACGAATGCGCGCAGACTGTTTGCCGTGGTTCGTTCCGGCGTAACCCAACAAAACACACAGTAAAAACCAGTGAAGATGGAAAGGAACCGACACTGGAGAGCTGGGTAAAGTGGATTCGTCCAGCAAAACATTTCCGGCGAATGTCAAATGCAAAAAATACCCTAGCGTATCGTTTGGCTTGCGGTGGGGTGTAGCATAAACAAATTGAAATGCTTGCGTGTCCGATGGCTACGTGAGCTACACCGAAGCGGCTTCTTATACTACACTCTGGCATCTCAGACAGCCTTCAGACGGGGCTTTTTTGCGTTCTTGTGCACCATATTTGATAAATAAGAGTAAAGTTTCGTGAAAAAAACACTATTCCGCCGTTTACTTACATTGCTTAACCAACACTTTATATACAGTTTCAATCGATCCAATCGAATTTGATTTAAGGTGGTTCTATGCTGTGCTCAGTGTCAGTTATGACCAGTAGCGAAAAATGTGAATCTACGTGCAAACGTTGATTTAAATGAATTAACTAAAGCATCAACGCGAAAATTGTTATGAATTAGTGTTCGCAAAACAACGTGGTTCTAAGTAAAATGTTCAATTCACTCAACTTGTGAATCCAAACCACCACAGCATTCTGTCTAAAGCGCCATATTGAAAACATTTTTAACATTTCCGTGACATAAATTATTTACCAACAGCTATTAAGGGAAATCGATCGGTACATTATGGAAACGAATGCGCGCAGACTGTTTGCCGTGGTTCGTTCCGGCGTAACCCAACAAAACACACAGTAAAAACCAGTGAAGATGGAAAGGAACCGACACTGGAGAGCTGGGTAAAGTGGATTCGTCCAGCAAAACATTTCCGGCGAATGTCAAATGCAAAAAATACCCTAGCGTATCGTCCAAACCAAACTTTTGCTGCTAAGAAATGAATGAAGTACGTCGTTGGTATAATAGCAATAGATTCGCATTCGTAGCACACCTTCAGGAACCGATGTGTTGAATGACCTATTTTATGTGTCAATAATTTGATGCCATCTCACAACAACTAACTCACTATCTGAGCTTATATTGTATAATCAATTCATTTCCCTTGAATGTCCCAATGCCGCAAAATGCATTGTAAACAAGAAGAGTTTGATAAAACCAAGCAAATTACCGCACTCAAATTTCCATTCTTGATTGACCGACCACCCATGTTGGCAAATCGTTAAAAGTTCCTGTGCGACCTACCAATTATCATATGCGTTCGGTGCAAAATTGCTGTCCGGCGTTCGTACAATCAAGCAGCATGAGAAGTAGCAACTTGATTAGCTCAAGCCAGTGCTTGTTAAGTGCAGTACCGGGCAATGTGCTTGTTAAATCCGCGCGCCAGCCAAAACGGAACACGAGTGTGTATGCACGACTGCCCAGTCCCTTCGGTTTATGCGTTTCTGTCGCTGATGTACCACAATTTGCAGCTGTATCCTGTTCGATGCTTCCTTTACACTCGTACGTGCGCTTCGCACCGTGGGGCCGGCGTATGGGTGGACGCTCGGCAGCTTGTCATCCCGAGACGACAGCTAAATCAGGTCAACGCCAACCCATCAACGCCGAGCCGCTGAAACCATGGTCGGTTTTATGAGTCACGATATGAAATTATAAACAATTCATCCTATATAATCAAAGTCTTTCAACGCTCATTGCATCAGCGCGCTGTCGCGACGCGTCAACAGCCTGATGGGATACGAACGGCGAAGAATGGAAGGTTTTATCAGCGATTCTAACAGCGCTTCAAGCACTCGGGGAAAGCAAAGCGTTGCAGCTGGCCAGCACGTGACGGCGTTTTAGTAATTAATATTTCCTTCAGCGTTTTATCCCTGTCACTCGTGATGTTTAATTAAATGTGATTTTTATTGAAAGCAGTGCCTTGGTCAGGCAGAGCAGCCGTGCAAGTGCCCAACGGCATTGTACCATGCCAATTTCGATGGTTCCTTATATTCCAAATGCCAATCAGTCTGAGGTTATGCTATATTCAAGTGATGCGGAAGGTTATCCGCGAGGTCGGTTTTCGTTTTTTGCTTTCACTTGATTTCTTCAATATGTTAATTAAATATGTAGTGACTTATAGCGAATAAAGTAGAAATGTGTATATAAAATGTGAAAAAGCATATAACGTTTTGGACAACAGGAAAAAATTTATTCGGAAATTTATTATATTTTCAACCCTGGAAGTCTAACAGGCAAGCACCCGTTACAGCGGATGTCGATTGTTTTCTTTTTAAAACTCGATGTCCAAACCTGACCCGGAAATTCTGGCTTCTGGCTTTGAGTGTTGACTGACAAAACGGAGCAACTGTCTGAACCTTTACCCTGCGTACAGATGACATCATGTTTTTTTCGGAAGATTATCCCAAAGCTATTCTTAACAGGTCATGTTTCGGTGACGCTACTGCACCATCCGGGACGTAAAGATTTGTCTTTCCTATGCATAATATTTTACACAAACATTAAAACTACCGCTAAGAAGGCTAATTATGGGCCGAAACCAAAAAGAAAAACATTGTGTTGAAACTTCGTTGTTTTCAGATGCACAAAATAACTTCCGCTCTGGCCTACTGTTGCCTACTGGATGTAGTTCCAAGAGTGAGTGTGAGTGAAGTCAACCATTTCAAGATATGCTAATGACGGTAAACACAAACATCGGTTGACTATATGCTTTGCTTACCAAGTTACCAAGTGAGCAGCATAAGGAAACTTGCCAGTGAAACTGACAGTTCTAGCAATCTGAAGAGAATGAAAGTTAATTTAATACATTTACTAAGCGGTATCAATCAAGATGATATACTTGGACGATTTAGTTACTCTGAAAATTAAACACGATGTTTGAAACGCACGTTTTTGTAGCGTTGTTGTCTCTTTTATCTCCCCTTATGCTTCCAACAACCAAACGACACTTGTATTTGTATTATTTGTAGAACCAGGGTACACCAACACAATAAAATCATCCTACAAAATGTCCTGACCCAAGGATGGCTACACCAACCATTTTATAGAGGATTTGTAGAATTTGTTTTGTAATTAAATGTGCATACCATTTTCGTCACGATTCCTAACTCCAACATCAATCGATACGGCACGTACATAAACATTCGCTGTGTGGATTCAACTGGCATGTAAAATGCAAGCTTACTTTCACAATTTCATTGGTACTGAAGCATCACATAAAATGTATAAGCATCACTTACTTTTGTAACGGTTGGTCGCTGATAGTACTTTCCCCGACAGTCGCTTGACGATGATGGAAACATAATTGGAATGCGTACGTGTTGCGGGCTGCGCAGTTATGTTCGGGCAGACGACCTTTCGGCGCTGTAGACGGTTCGGTTTTTGCGAATCCGTCATCAGCCAGTCAGTTGGCTGCGGTGACATTTTGTGTGATCTTCAATTTTCCAGCAAACTGGCTTTGTATCGAAATGTATGCGTATGTAAAGGGCAACACAAAGATGTTAGATTTTTTTCATGCATATTTTCATACTCCTCAAGATTAAGTACTGGTGGAACTGTTGGTGGTATTAAAAATTTAGTATGTGTGGTGAATACTTTGTCAAAGATAACTTCCCTTACCCGATTAGTTATGCAGTCATCGTTTGAATTGTGAAATTAGTTGTATTAATTTAATGGAAACACTTTGCGTATCCTTCAGCTTCATTGTAAAACATATAACGATCTCTCAGCGCCTCTCGTGCATCTAAACTCACATAGTGATACCGGGAAAAGTAAAATACTTGTGCCGAGCGTTTTTCGCTGCAGCATGCAGCCTTGCCAGTAGTAAGAAAAATCGGCTACTTCCGCAAAAACGGCTGAAATCGATGGCCCTAATTACCCACGGACGATCGATGTTTACTG
>KZ067232.1:149804-161249 GCA_002091845.1 Anopheles cracens | reverse complement strand
GACTACTATGCATCGGAAAGCACACGGTTCCCCTTTTTTAATTGAAAATATTGAGAGAAGTCTTATTATTGTGTACGCAGGACAGTTAGTTTACTTAACAAACGTTGAGGTTGACAAAAACTCCAAAATAGCAATGCCTCTTCGAATTGGTAGGGTGAACTGAGAAAAATGCAAAAACTTTTTTCCATTCGTTTGCCACTGAGTACCATTCCCCAGTCCCGCATGTGTTCGCTGCACTGTGGTTCGATTCGGTACGCTTCTTTAGCGTTTGTTCTTGTTGGTTTTCCGCATCAAAACATTTAAAATTCATCTTGTTAAGATGTTTTATTTATGGAGATTAGTTTATTCTCTTTTTCGATCGTTTCTCTTTGTTGCACGTTTTTGCCTCTCGTTCTGCCGGTTTACACGATCTGCCCACCCAGCGCTGCTTGGCTGCTGCACCCCCAGGTCCCGGTCCGCGGGTTCTAGGTTAGGTTCGAGGCACCTCCATTCCTAGCCACTAGCCAAAGTGCGCGGCAGCAGTCGTCACCTGGGGCAGGTATTTGGTGGTAGAATAATTTTCAATTTACCTCCGCAAACACCGTTTACGATTGTAGCTGTTCAAAAATATTTTATCACGTGTTTGTTGATGCTACTGCTATAAGAAGTACAGAGGTTACATAAAGAGTAGCTACGGTGAAAGCCATCGAAAGGGTTTTCTAGCGTTCTGTATGATTTCTACTAACGTTTCAAGACAAAGTGCCTCTCACTGGAATTCTTTGCCCACAACGTTGACTGTCACATTAGCGGTAATTGTATGATGTGACACTAAAATGTTCCACCATTTTGCAGACTCCTTGGGGGATAGGACTAGCATGTTACTGCCCTCGAACATCATATCTGCTAACGAGACAACCCCAAAGAAGGCTGTGGAAGAGAAGAAAAAAAAAGATTCAACTGCTATAACACGCATGACGCTCTAAAACAAACACCAACACATGCAACAAACGGTGCGCCACCATGCTGACCACAGGGTTCAGCTCTGCCCACCATGCCACCATGCATGTCCCGCTCTCGCGCGCGCGCGCTCCAACGCCTGCCCGACGTGCTGCGGAATGGAATTGGAGATTGCGTTTTGTTTGTTTAATTTCGAACATGATTTTCTTCCTCCCCGGCGTTGTAGTGGTTGTTTCTTCTTTCCCTCCTTCGCTTCCATGCACGTTTCGTGGACTCATTCCGTTCCGATCCATCTTCGATCAGTCCAATCGATCAGTAGGGTCATATATTATGGTTTATCATGATTTCGACTTGTTTCTTCGACTCTTTTTGCTGTTGTTGTTGCTGCTGTGGTTCTGTTCTATCTACCTTATTTTGGGTTCCTTCATCCCCGCAGCCGTCACCGCAAGTCACATGCCGTTTGCTGTATGTTTCTACCATCGCAGCGTGGTGTCCGGCTACGCAGATGAATCTCTCCGGTGGAGCGATGTCTCCGGTACGAGCAACAGTGTGGAAATTATTTGTTCCAGACGAACGTGTGCTAAGCACGAAAGAATGATGCCAAACGGTGATACGAGAAACATGAGGGCTCAGGGAACAACTTAACTTGGTTGTGTTTGTGGTATGCTAATGCTCGAAAAGTGATTTTTTGTTTTACATTACCAGTATGAAATCTACGTGTCTCTGGTTGTACAAGCTGCTTGAATCAATTAAACTGGCCGATCTGAATCGGTGTTGAGGCGAAAATACATTTGACACACCTAGGTGTTTGGGTTTTCAGAAATGTTAAACGCATTGCACCTTTTAGCTAGTGTTATTCACTGGTTGGAAAAACTATTGAAGCTACAGAAAGGGTAACACTGTTTATTGCCCTTCATGACCAAGTTCAGATAAGGAAGGATCTCATATGGATTTTATTACAACATCCTTTCCTACCTTATCACATACAGGAAAGTACACCATTCCTTGCATCGCTCTCCACGTCGTCCTTTTGGCCAGAGTTGTACTTATCTACAATTTTATGGTCACTCCTTCAGGCAAAACTCGAAAGCTGCGTTTGCATTGAGCCAGCTTAAACATCCTGCAACAGTTTCGTTCCGTGATTTTCAATCGCCTTTCAGTTTGTGACCGTTCCACTATTCCTTCGTCAAATATTGAAGAACGCGCGTGCCTGCTCGAATGCTTCGTCCTTCGAAAGGTAATTGAAAAAAGGTCCCAATTTGTGAAATGTTTACCGATTGTAATTTGGCGTCTTTTTTCTACGCCACACGAATTGAAAAACGCAAACAGACACGACGTTTCAATAGTTTTATAGGCACCATAAATCGAGCATGCACATGAAAAAGTAAATATCCCTTTAGAACGTACCTATCATAAACAGGCATTTTTTACTGCACATTTGTTTAAACGAAGGTCGCGCGAAGTAAGGAACGCGTTGGTTTTCTGGCCAAACGATAGTGTAACAAAGGTCAAATACCTGATCTAACAGGGTGCAATGTAATGTTATATATAGCGTCTCTCGCTGATAGCATGCGCTGCAAATCAGTTTGCGTTATGGAAATAACGAAAATGATTATGTTTATAAGAGATTCGATCGAGAAGCTACACCAAGCTGTTGAACGTGTAGGCTCACAACTGGCAGACGTGTTATGCCTCTCACTAATCGTTCTAAAGAAACTTGACCATCGCCATCAGCTCGCGGTGCCTTGAATTGTGCACCTACATTCTCCTATGCACCCTTTTCTGTCTAGCCACTACCGTCTAGCTCCGCTAGCACACTTGGCATCCTCACTCTACTATAACCTGCTTGGCTACAAACTTTATCTTTCCCCTCACAGGTAGCATACGGTACCATTATTTCTCTTCTAAATGCAACGCTGCCCGGCACGACAGATGCATCACATGGATGCGAAATGCCTGAACCAGCCGGACAAGGCATCGTCTTTATTTGCACGGTGCACTGCAGCGATGCTGAACGGTGCACGGAGGGAAATTATTTCTCTTTAAAGGAAAGTTGAAGGCGACCGGCTTTGGCAGCCTTATTGCGATCCTTGCATGTGTTGCCAGTCATGCCAGCCAACGCTTTGGGTGCAGCGAAGGTGTGCGAAAACAGGGAGAAGTTGCACGAGACCGCATCTTATGGAGATGATTACGTCCGGACCGGATGGGACAAGTGAAGGAGCGGTCGACTGTTTACACATAGTTTTTAATCAGTGATAGACATACGAGCACGCTTGGCGGATATGTTTTAGAAAGACGAGATGGGATAGATCGAAGGGATCGAGACACGGAGCATCTATCAGAGACAGATTTAACAAGTGCCACTCGTGCTACTCGTTGCTTTTCCCTGTTCTGAACCTAGTCAGCAATATAGAGAACGAGAGAAAACATCATCATGAGCAATATGATGTTCGGATGTTTTATGTGCGCAAAATTTAATCGATTTATGGAGAGGTGTTTCGTAAATAGCTTTATGACCGAAGCCTATTCCGGTCATCGGCCGCTGTTGTAATTCCGAATAGCTTGGCCAGAATCTTTAATTCATCGACGCTTGATGCGGTGCTCGTGCTCAAAACCATTTCAAAATTTTCTTTCACGATCAGTTTTATAACCATGTCTGCCAGTTGGTAAAAAGCTCATTTTTTATGCTTCAACACAAATGCTTCCAGCTCTCTGGCTTTGGTTGCGTCTCTGCTTCCTCGTAGTTCGTTTCAGAGCATCTTTACGGAATCGTACATAAATCTTTTGCATAGCTGCAAATTTGTTTTGTTTTATATTCATAAAATGGTTAAAGGTTTAATCCTTGGAAGAACACAGTAACTATCTCTTGAAATACATTGCAATCTGACGCTATAAACAAATTACAGCATACTTATTATCTATATTATAGTTCACCCCTCCCAAAACGTATTTGGATCTAGATACTTGAAAGGTGTATAATAAATCTTTATCACTTTTTCGAAATGTACTTCATCAATATCGCCAGCTGGAAAGATGTTCCTCGCAACATGCAAATCATTCCAACGGCAGGCGTACAAAACTTGTCCTATGTTGAAAATGCAAATGACCTCTTTGAACTTTGGCCGGCTATTGTCGGGGCCGACTGTTGGCTATCATGGAGAAAATTGACGAGAATAAAGTAAAAAATACACCACTTCCTTATATTTCGGTTGTTTTACATTCTCACAATGTTGCTTCTCTGCTGCATATTGTGGACCGGAGCGAAGCATAGTGCTGGCACACACACAAAAAAACAATAACCGACCAAAACAGAATATTTCGAGTGTTTGAAAACGTCCTATTGTCGGCATTGGATCCAGGAGAACCTGCATCCGTTCCGTGTGTAGAATTCCCGGGTTTCAATCGGGTCACGACGGGTACAGGGCGGTCTTGCGGCATCGCAATCAACATCAGCCAAGGCATGAATATTCAAATGAAGATGCAGAGGCAACGGCTGAACGCGAGATAGATAGCGCATCCCGAAGAACACCAGGGAGAACCTTGGAACACAGGAGGTAGAAGTGCAGACTAGAATAATACCGTTCAGTGCACTTTTGCCTCCTCTAGTCTTAATTGTGCAACGAACTGCGCGAAACGGAAACTGGAGCATGTCATTTTTTATTAGCAAAAATTTAAGTACCACTGATGAATTGAACTTAGATTAGTTTTTTGTTGCCTTAAGAGTAAACTTTCAGTGTGCTAGATATACCGAAAAAACCCTTCCAAACTAAAAACTGAAGCACATACAAATTATTTGGCGTTAAATTTATAATTCAATCACATTGCGCTTCAAAGATACGATTTTCTGCATAAAGAGCAACTATAAAACCGACCGATCATGATGATGTACGTTCTATGCCTGAGACACGAAACACATCGACTTCCTTCTTGCGCCACAAACGTATCCCGAGTTCGATTGATTTGCAAATGTTTGAATTCTTGATCGTTGGCTGGATGTCTTCCTTTCCTTTCGTGATGGTCTTTAGTTGAATTCGTCCAATCAATCGGGTTCGGGCACAAAATATTCATTCTGCATCGTTTCGTGAACGTGTTTGTTTATGCCCGTTTTGTTCGCTTTTAGGTTCGCCCGTCGATGAATTTCAATTTGGAGATATTTTAATTCAATTTCAATCATGCGCTGGTTTGCGTACACCTTCTGCCTACCAATTGGCACAAAAGATCGTGAACGCAGCAGGCAAGATCTAGACACCTGGCAAGAAGGGTAAAATCGCCTAAAGTCAAGTCGAACGTAACTTAGGTTTTAATATTCTTCATTTGTTAAACACTGAACTGTGGGATGATGTGTTACTCCGTCGGTGTAATCATTTAACTTGTGAGTTTTGAAATAACTTTTCTGTTAACAATATCCGTAATCCGTCCAACCGGCGACCCGTGTAACGAAACGTGTTTGATTTAAATTTTCTTGAATTATAGGATTTTTTATGTCAATTTTTGAATGAGTGTCTAAATCTTCATTATTTTCCTTAATTTTTCTGACAGAACTAGGTTTCTTGCAAACTTTTTTGTTTTGAACTCTATAGGGGGGATCATCGGGAATCTGCTCCGCGTGGAACATTATGCTGCTTTCCTGGTCGAGGTATTTATGCTGCCCGTGTCCAGAGCGTACCGCTCCGGGAGGGAGCTGTTCGATTAGTAGAAAAATGAATAAAAAATACGAGATGGAGCACGGGACGCAGAAAAGCAAGAGAGAGCGAGCGTCGACGTGTTTAGTGATTTTCGTATTTCGATCAGCCTCGGTGCATATCGTTATGGTGGACGTGCGGAGGTGCAGATGCCGAGATGGCCACACTATTTCATGCACGTTTTTAGCAGGAATACATTTTCTTAGATTTACTTTACTTGTAGTTTCCGCTCGAATTAATTAAATATCATCATTGAGGGGGAAACAAAAGTGCATTGTGTTAGGATCAGATAGCAAGAACGGCGAAATAAACATTTCAACATTTAGTGGTTGGCATTAGGCATTGTCAAATGATTTCGAATGTACATCTCCCGCTTTTCTTAAAGGAAACAATGATTTTGCTGGCTATTTGCATGTTCCCAGTATTGAGTTTCAACATGAGCAGTAAATTAAGTGGTTAGACTATGAGAGCAGATCCATTTCGCAACTCTTGTTGATAGAATTTTGTCATATGATTGAATGAACTGTTGAAGGCGCGTTTCGGGAGATATTGAATAATAATTCATCCGTTCCTTGCATGGATCGTACGATCAACCTTCAATGAAGAAAAAAAAGAATTGATCTTTGTCAGTATAATTGTTTATAGTAATGTTAAACTTTGTCAAAAGTATGTTTAAACTCAAAGCAATTGAAAGCGATCTGCATCAACCATTGGCTGGGTGATCACTTGTCACTCGAGACACTTTATTATCATTTCAGTGTACGAAAATGCCTGTTTTTGATTGTACTAATAGTGATTTATTCTATCAAAAGATGCCAAAGGGAAGAACCTTTTATTCCTGTGTGTTTTTCTAACATTAGAAAATGGTATAAGCGATAAGAATTCCATGCGCCGTATCATACTTCCGAGCACGACGCGGTATGTACTCGGAATTGCCCATCTAATTTGCTGCACGAACAATGCTTTTTCTCATAGTGCAATCGACCGGAAAGTTGCCAGCATGAAGGAGCTAGTCGAAAAGGAAAAAAACGCACTATGTAAATCACTCAAAACAGCTGCCGAAGAGGGTAAGCTCGCAAACATTCCAACGGCAACGCCCCGGCAAAGGAGGATGGTGTGAAAGCATGCTGAGAAAAAGGAAAATGGACTGAATGTGTGTGTGTCTATTTGTCTTCGTTCGCACAATTCTTCCGCGACACTACACAACGATCTTGGGACACACTATCTGAACCAAATCAAACGTAGTTCGCGCCCGGTTCAAACTAATTTAGAAAGTTCATCGCCGGAGAGCACACGCTCGCAGGGGGCATTCGTACAATTTGGCGCATTCATTACACCCATTGTTGTCGTCGCCCCGTCGAGGGGATGATGGTGTGATGCTAGTGTGGAAGTGCATTTTTCTCGTTTTCTCCGCCTAGCTCTGGGTGCGCGCTGCGCTCGAGCTACTGACAGAGGAACCATCACCGGAAAGTCGCACCAAAACATCATCCCCCTCCCTTCACGTCCGTCGATAATGGGGTTTCTCCACTACCTCAACCGCCGGCGGAGTTGCGCGGAGGAACTTGAACATGATTGTGGCATTCGAACTCGGCTGGCTCCATCCGCTCGCGGAAGCATGACATGATGATGGAGTATGCAAAAGAAACGATTTTTGCCGTGCTTTGGCTTCGGTGCGCGCGATAGGTCTGCGGAACGCATCGAAACGAATTATATGCGGGTTTACGGTGGTTCACGTTCCTATTTGTTTGTTTTCCTGACGAGATGGAGATGAACACCCTGGGTGTGGTGTGCTGCTGCTGGCTGTGCCTGCCACTCGCGCCCATGCGGAGAATACAAATCTTGCAAAAAACGAACAAACCATTTGGGTTTGCTTGTGTTTTCGCACTCACCGCGGCTGGTCAACGGGGAAGGCGCACCAACGGACCGGAATCGAACTGGGGTATGGGGAAGTTTTGGCAGGCGGCCGTACCCCTCCAAAGAACTTACCAGCTCCTTCGTGAGCACGGGTACGTGGTAACACGCTTTAAGCGCTCCAGCGATCATTTAGGCAATTATTCGGAAGCGCAACGGTAATTATTTGTCGAGTTTATTGTTATCTTCGGTGCGCGAGTTAGTTAAATATTGATTTTGTGCCTTTTCGTGTGCGTCGTTAGCCACACCTTCGCGGCGTTGCTCAAGTTCACGTGGAGCCCTCGTCCTCCTCGGGTGCGAGATGCTTAAAGAATAACACATTCCATATCGCAACAACGCGCGTGGAGATTTTATCGTTGAGTCAGCGTTTTAAGATATAAATATCGTCATTGTTAGGCACTCACAAAGTACCAGAACGTACTCTCCAGTACTCCAGTAGTTGGCTATTGTTTTCCAATAATTTAAAACGCTTTTGATACCTGCACACAGAATCCTCGTTAACAAACTTTTCTTTCGTGCAACAGGAAATTAATAAAATCAACATAAATTCGGCGATTCCCCTACCCGCGTACTTCTCGATTGCGGGATACTTGCGCAAGAATAATTTCAGACCAACCAACGACCATAAATACATCATTTGCGGCGTTCGCGTTTAAGATATTTGCTTTATTTGCAAACAAGCACGGCAAATGAAAATAATAATTACATGCATACACAGGCGCACGCACATGCACATGCTTATCATCACCTCATTCATGGTTTTTTTTTCGTCCGTTCGAGTTCTTTTCCCCGTTCCGCAGCCGTAAATTGTTCAATTCAATTCGCTTCAGCTGCAAGAAGCAGCATAATTCGCAAGCGATACGGAGCGCACGTCAGAACGAGAGCAGAATAGAGAGGGCGAAAGAGAGGCCGAAGGAAAGAGAAGATCGTAAATTATTTGCCGATTTCCATCTTTCCACTACTGCAACTGTGTGCGTACGATTCTTTTACCCACGGCACACGATGGAACCCTTACGCGCTCTCGAAAGGCCTTCTTCCCTTTTGCGCGCTGCGCCGGGAAGGAAGCTGCACTTGCTTTTAACTGCCCTGCTGCAGCACCGCCTACCGATTCGGTGCAAGGTGCACATTTGGCGTTGATGGACGTAAAAGGGGGTTCTTTCAACAATCGATCCCTCAACAACAAGGATCCGCTGCCCTATGGGCGTTCTAAAGCTGTCAGCGTGGCTTGCTTTCTTTTCCCGTGGTGCATGCGAAAGGGACATAGGTGATATCGGTTAACCGGGCGCTGACATTGTTGAAAGTTTAATTAATTTAGCGATGGGATAGCGTGCTTGGTTGTTTTTTCATCGATTTTACAATTTTGTGGTAATATTTGATGATGAAAGAAGTGTTTTATTAACATTTTGTAGACGGGATCCGGGTTGCTCTGCCCGCTGCCGTACGAGATTTGGTCTGCGCGTATCGCGAAGCCAAGCGCAAACCGTTCCGCGTCGGTCCTGGTGGTGCGAACGAACGGCCAGCGTGAATTCCCGGTGGCGGACGGGATGGGAGGTTGTGCGATGCGGCGGTGACGGGCTTGTTTATGCTGATGATGTAGCTGATGATGCTCATGATCGAGCACACGTCGCTCGCAGTCGTCGTCGTCGTCGTCGTCGTCGGCGCGCCCGTCGCACCGTTTCCGGGCGAGACCCGGCTCCTGTCCGCTGCCGCTTTCCCGCACTGCCAAGGGTGCCAACGAAAATGCTAAAACAAACGACGTGTAATGTTTGCATTACTCATTCCCCAAGGCGCGTACGCGCTTCTCCGATTATCTCCGTCTCGTGTGTCCGTGGGCCGCCACCGTTGCGCCGATGCTTTCCTCTCGTGCGATCGTGCTGTCATTTCCAAGGCTGGAATTGGCCCGCGTCTTCCCCAGCTCGCGCACCCGCCTCGGGAGCGGTCTCGTTCGATGAAAAATTAGCATCAAATCAACTGTGAAGAGAATAACTTACCCGACCTTGCCTTCCCCGCCGGTTGGCAGGCAGGGATAATGGTGGGTAGTTTCTCGAATAGCTGGATTTGGACCCGCGCTGCGCTGCTGCCGCGGTGGAAGTTCTGCCGGGGATGCTTTTTGTTTTCGGTTAATCCGACCGATCCATGAAGCATTTTTCATTCCACTGCGGGCACGATGTAAAAATCAATCGCTCCAATCGTTCGGGACGAAACGGTTAACGGTGTGTGTGTGTGGAGTTGCTAGTTGTCATAATATTTGATCGCAGCCTCTTTCAGGCACACGCGGGATGGATGGGGAACACTCCCGATGGGGCCGTGTTCTTCACGTAGCTTCCGCAGCGCATGATGCTGCTGACAATGGAGCTAATAAATGGATGACATTTATCAAACAAAACATAATAAGAGGCGGATGAAAAAAAGAGCGTTGGAAATGAAATACCAACACGAGACAATGTAAAAAGACGTAACGTTTTCAAAACAGATAAATCTCCTCGCAGCCAAACCGCTCTGTACACGCCAAACACCTGAGCATAGCTTACATTTTTCCCGCAGCTTTACAAGGTGCTGATTGCACGGTCTGTTAAGCGTACGGCGAGGGCATGGCATGATGCAGCAGAAGGAAGGTGAAAGGAGAATGGCAAAACATGGAAACCAGGACATCGCTACGGGGGGCTACGGCGGGGCCGGTTCGACCGGGTTGCTCTGCCCGCTGCCGTACGAGATTTGGTCTGCGCGTATCGCGAAGCCAAGCGCAAACCGTTCCGCGTCGGTCCTGGTGGTGCGAACGAACGGCCAGCGTGAATTCCCGGTGGCGGACGGGATGGGAGGTTGTGCGATGCGGCGGTGACGGGCTTGTTTATGCTGATGATGTAGCTGATGATGCTCATGATCGAGCACACGTCGCTCGCAGTCGTCGTCGTCGTCGTCGTCGTCGGCGCGCCCGTCGCACCGTTTCCGGGCGAGACCCGGCTCCTGTCCGCTGCCGCTTTCCCGCACTGCCAAGGGTGCCAACGAAAATGCTAAAACAAACGACGTGTAATGTTTGCATTACTCATTCCCCACGGCGCGTACGCGCTTCTCCGATTATCTCCGTCTCGTGTGTCCGTGGGCCGCCACCGTTGCGCCGATGCTTTCCTCTCGTGCGATCGTGCTGTCATTTCCAAGGCTGGAATTGGCCCGCGTCTTCCCCAGCTCGCGCACCCGCCTCGGGAGCGGTCTCGTTCGATGAAAAATTAGCATCAAATCAACTGTGAAGAGAATAACTTACCCGACCTTGCCTTCCCCGCCGGTTGGCAGGCAGGGATAATGGTGGGTAGTTTCTCGAATAGCTGGATTTGGACCCGCGCTGCGCTGCTGCCTCCGGTTTTTAAGGATTAACAACTTGTCACTTGAATTTGCAATATACCAAATTTCGGCAGCGTTTTGAGTTAAAAAATAGGTTTCCAAAGTGATACAAAAAAATAAATCGCATTAAACAAACTTTAAAGCATAACAATCATTCCAACATTGTCAGATTTACGTAGTTTTCCACGCTGTTATCTTAATTCTAGATACCTTCGGAACTCGCGGTATAGATCATATTGCACAAAATTGTGAAAGTATTGTAGAAACATGTGTATAGTTCTGAAGATATCGATGTAACTGCTACAAAACTCACAACCTAGTTTGTAATCATTATTATCTTCCCAAAACACATAAGACTTTAACATGTTTTATTGCATTTCAGAATCATAATTGAGTGTTTTATTCTACCTGCCGAACGCATCGGAATAAAAACTATGCCTAATTGAATCACGCTTCACGGCAAACCATGTTTCACGGTGTCGCAAACGATATACCATACGCGGAAAGACGTCGACCGAGAGCGCAACACCATGCTAACGATCCTTTTCAACGCAGCTGAGTCGCGCGGAGTATTCGCGTG
>KZ067232.1:138925-149794 GCA_002091845.1 Anopheles cracens | reverse complement strand
CATGCGAAAGGGACATAGTGATTTCGGTTAACCGGGCGCTGACATTGTTGAAAGTTTAATTAATTTAGCGATGGGATAGCGTGCTTGATTGTTTTTTCATCGATTTTACAATTTTGTGGTAATATTTGATGATGAAAGAAGTGTTTTATTAACATTTTGTAGACGGGATTTTATTTTTATAGATACAAATGTCTCCCATTTGCTAACAATAAAATTAGAAGTTAGGAGTTTAATGTTGCCATTTCGAACATTATCTAATAGACCGGTTTTTAAGGATTAACAACTTGTCACTTGAATTTGCAATATACCAAATTTCGGCAGCGTTTTGAGTTAAAAAATAGGTTTCCAAAGTCACCCATTGTTGTCGTCGCCCCGTCGAGGGGATGATGGTGTGATGCTAGTGTGGAAGTGCATTTTTCTCGTTTTCTCCGCCTAGCTCTGGGTGCGCGCTGCGCTCGAGCTACTGACAGAGGAACCATCACCGGAAAGTCGCACCAAAACATCATCCCCCTCCCTTCACGTCCGTCGATAATGGGGTTTCTCCACTACCTCAACCGCCGGCGGAGTTGCGCGGAGGAACTTGAACATGATTGTGGCATTCGAACTCGGCTGGCTCCATCCGCTCGCGGAAGCATGACATGATGATGGAGTATGCAAAAGAAACGATTTTTGCCGTGCTTTGGCTTCGGTGCGCGCGATAGGTCTGCGGAACGCATCGAAACGAATTATATGCGGGTTTACGGTGGTTCACGTTCCTATTTGTTTGTTTTCCTGACGAGATGGAGATGAACACCCTGGGTGTGGTGTGCTGCTGCTGGCTGTGCCTGCCACTCGCGCCCATGCGGAGAATACAAATCTTGCAAAAAACGAACAAACCATTTGGGTTTGCTTGTGTTTTCGCACTCACCGCGGCTGGTCAACGGGGAAGGCGCACCAACGGACCGGAATCGAACTGGGGTATGGGGAAGTTTTGGCAGGCGGCCGTACCCCTCCAAAGAACTTACCAGCTCCTTCGTGAGCACGGGTACGTGGTAACACGCTTTAAGCGCTCCAGCGATCATTTAGGCAATTATTCGGAAGCGCAACGGTAATTATTTGTCGAGTTTATTGTTATCTTCGGTGCGCGAGTTAGTTAAATATTGATTTTGTGCCTTTTCGTGTGCGTCGTTAGCCACACCTTCGCGGCGTTGCTCAAGTTCACGTGGAGCCCTCGTCCTCCTCGGGTGCGAGATGCTTAAAGAATAACACATTCCATATCGCAACAACGCGCGTGGAGATTTTATCGTTGAGTCAGCGTTTTAAGATATAAATATCGTCATTGTTAGGCACTCACAAAGTACCAGAACGTACTCTCCAGTACTCCAGTAGTTGGCTATTGTTTTCCAATAATTTAAAACGCTTTTGATACCTGCACACAGAATCCTCGTTAACAAACTTTTCTTTCGTGCAACAGGAAATTAATAAAATCAACATAAATTCGGCGATTCCCCTACCCGCGTACTTCTCGATTGCGGGATACTTGCGCAAGAATAATTTCAGACCAACCAACGACCATAAATACATCATTTGCGGCGTTCGCGTTTAAGATATTTGCTTTATTTGCAAACAAGCACGGCAAATGAAAATAATAATTACATGCATACACAGGCGCACGCACATGCACATGCTTATCATCACCTCATTCATGGTTTTTTTTTCGTCCGTTCGAGTTCTTTTCCCCGTTCCGCAGCCGTAAATTGTTCAATTCAATTCGCTTCAGCTGCAAGAAGCAGCATAATTCGCAAGCGATACGGAGCGCACGTCAGAACGAGAGCAGAATAGAGAGGGCGAAAGAGAGGCCGAAGGAAAGAGAAGATCGTAAATTATTTGCCGATTTCCATCTTTCCACTACTGCAACTTCATTCAACCTCGTTTAACTTCTCGTGCCCTCGGGGAGTCCCGCTGCCCGGGACCGGGCGAACAAGTTTACGTACACCCCCTTCCGCCGCGTCAGTGGACACATCGTCCTCCGTCCCGTCGACCAGCGATGTCCTGGTTTCCATGTTTTGCCATTCTCCTTTCACCTTCCTTCTGCTGCATCATGCCATGCCCTCGCCGTACGCTTAACAGACCGTGCAATCAGCACCTTGTAAAGCTGCGGGAAAAATGTAAGCTATGCTCAGGTGTTTGGCGTGTACAGAGCGGTTTGGCTGCGAGGAGATTTATCTGAGGCGTCTTGCATCTTGCTCGTTTGTCTTACGGATTGCGCGCCTCCTTTCTTGACGTCTCCGTCTTCGCGTTGACGACGCCGTCACCCTCGCCATCGCCCCGCCGGAGGATCGCGAGCCCCGCTCTTAGTTAAACAACTTGAGCGCACACAGCAGGAGGGCTCTGCTGCTGCCCCGTTGTGGTCGTCCCCTCTGGACCACGGGGACGCCGCCGCGCCGGACATACACCGGCAACACACCGGCGGAGATTCCTGGGCGAGAAACAAATCCCCGAGGAACACGCACGGCCGACAGCATCGCTCGTCTTCGCGCTGTTTATATGCTCATGTTCACGGTCGCCCCGGCCGGAGTCGCGGGAAAGACACGGGCACGCTGTGTGTGAGATGTGTTTGGTCTGATGTCTGTCTTTCAAACACGACACGCTGCTTGTTGAACACAGCGGCATATGCTCGCCGGGCGCAACCTCTTTAGCCTCGTCTGCACGCGCGCGGACGCCCCACCATCCGCCCAATGCCTAGGGCAAAGTGTTTAAAGGATATCTGATTTCATTCCAGGTTCCTGGTAGGGCTTCTTCCCCTCGGTGACTTGGGGCAGGGTTGGGGAGGGGTGGTTGGTTGGCGGTAGTGTGTTTGTTTTATTTATTCTGCTCGGACCCGCTCTAACCGTCGCCCGGTGGGGTTCATCCGCGTACGAGGGTTCACAGGCGAGTTTGGGATTACAGGCGGGTCTGAGGCGTCGTCAGTCAACTGGTCACATCCTGTGCGATGCCACGGTGTGTTCTCCGCTCCGATTCTACCTGTTTCCGTGTGTCCTTCGTCGACACCAGGATCATGGAGCATAGTTTACGCCTAGCCGAATACCGACCATATGATGAGTGGAAATTCATTAGCCCAAACTACGCTCCGCTCCACGTGAAACAGCAGGGCAGCAGCATGCACCCCGTGCTGTCGGCGAGAAACCATCCGCCTTGGCCGATGGACAAGGTAACCGAACGGGCAGTGTGCAACACAACGAGTGCGGTGTAGTGCGTACCTGGAAGCCTCAAATTGGTATGCATCATTCAACCTCGTTTAACTTCTCGTGCCCTCGGGGAGTCCCGCTGCCCGGGACCGGGCGAACAAGTTTACGTACACCCCCTTGCGCTCTAGATACGTGTTGTACAACGGTCTCATTATGTGTCGATAAGCGCTCGACATTCCCTTAAAACTGTACACACTATCGCAAATCTTGGCTTCATCATACCACGCGCCACACGCTGCCCGTTTACAACATTGCAATAAAACGACGAGGTCAGCGAGTGGACACAGAAAGATGAGCGATGCAAAACCCCAAAACACGAGCAAGAATAAAATGAATATTTAATCAAAACAAAACAAATCTGACCAGCCAACCACCAAGTGGCGAGAGCCACTGCGACATGGTGGTAATCACGAGCTCACGAAATACTTGTAAGGTTTGCTTCGTAAGAAAAAAAAAGGCGCATGAAACCTTCCAGAGGATATTCGATAAGGCAAGCTTCACTGCGCCGCGCGTTCTTGTCATCGATCCAGCGAAGATGCCACCAGGCAGATAAGGGGTTTTTCGATATTGCACCGTCCGTCCTGCCTGCCGTGTCCATCAACGGTAAAAAAAAGGATCCCACGAAATGCATCCCAGTGGTGGTGGTGCAGCGGGTTCTCCGAGCGTAAAACCAACAATGCGCGTCCCAGTCAGAAGAAAAGGACACACCATCGCCAGATGTGGTGCGGCCTCGGCGCAACCGGGATGCACTGCCGGGATCAGATACCGCCGCATATAACACCAGCGGAGAAAAAGGTAGCCACAGTCGAATTCCAAATTCTGGCCATAGTCCCACGCAAGTCTCAGGGTCGCGCATGTGTGTGTGTGTGGATGCAATTGATCTTTTTCTTTTCCTCGTTTTGTGGTGTGGTGTGGCTTGCCTGGAATGATATTTCTTCTCTCGGGGGTTTCGAACACGGGATCTTCTTTGCGTTCGACCTTCGCGTGTGAGTCTTTGCCTCTCCCGGGGGTTCTTGCTTCTCGACGCTTCTTCCTTCCTACCACCATCGTTTGGCTTCGGTTTGGGTCTCGGATCAGATTTCCGAAACGAGCAGAGCACAGCGAAGTTAGTTCAGCCCCGCTGGTTTGCTGCCTGTCCAAACCACCGTGCTTCCTGGAACGGTCTCCCTCCCTCGCAGCGATTTTTCGCTCGCTCTCGGTGCGCGCGGTGCTTCTTTCCGAATGTCTTACGATCGTATCAGAATACCAGAATTTCAATAACGATATTTTCCACAATTTATAACCTCCGTCTCATCATAACATGTCGCATCGGTGAAATTCATTGCGTAGGAAGTGGAAATTAAATCCATCGTGGCCGGAGTTATTTATTTCATTGTGGAAATAATTTATTTTTGGACGATTTTTAAGATCGAATCATCCAAAGCCATAAACTTTTTTAGTGCCTCTTGGTCCGGCCCGGTGTGTGCAAATGGAATGGATGGGAAAACGCGTTGGCAGTACTTGCGTCTTTCGGGAAAGTGATCCAGCGCTCTAGATACGTGTTGTACAACGGTCTCATTATGTGTCGATAAGCGCTCGACATTCCCTTAAAACTGTACACACTATCTGCCAGCCAACCACCAAGTGGCGAGAGCCACTGCGACATGGTGGTAATCACGAGCTCACGAAATACTTGTAAGGTTTGCTTCATAAGAAAAAAAGACGCATGAAACCTTCCAGAGGATATTCGATAAGGCAAGCTTCACTGCGCCGCGCGTTCTTGTCATCGATCCAGCGAAGATGCCACCAGGCAGATAAGGGGTTTTTCGATATTGCACCGTCCGTCCTGCCTGCCGTGTCCATCAACGGTAAAAAGCTTCCGGGGGTAACCAGCCTGTTGTAGGACCGGTCAAACCCGGGCCCAAAGGTACAGCGCACAGACAAGGTGAGAGACAGAACCTACGCCGGCAGCGCCCGTGGTGGACATCGGTCTAACACACCGACGACATTATCCAACGACAACTTTCAACTGGCTGTCGCCACGTTGGCGTAGCGAAGCTATTATCAACACTTTCCAATCACAATCCCCTGGGCTAGAGAACGTCCCGGCAGGCTAAAGCGCCCCGTAACCGTAGCTCATGCCCACGCCATTACGTCATCGTCGTCGTCGTCGTCTGTCGGACGCCGTAAGTGACCCAGACTGCGAAATATGACAACATCTCAGTGCGCCAGCAGCAATTACGACCCCAGAAGGTGGACGGCGACGGTGTTAAACCGTTCATTCTGCATCATACAATGACAACCGTTCTTGTCCACACACACACACACACAGGATACCAACCGTGCGCTGTTGCCCTCGATGGTGCACTGTTTATTTTTTAATCTTCTCCAAACCCCGAGTAAGCTAGTAGTGGGATGAACGATGACACTCTCGCGCTAAAGACGTGCGACTGGAGCTATTCGATTAGTCTGACATTCTCTCGCCGCAGTGTTATGTAGCGAGTAAATCGACAAGACACGATTGCGTCCTCCGGCCTCTGCCAGCCAACCACCAAGTGGCGAGAGCCACTGCGACATGGTGGTAATCACGAGCTCACGAAATACTTGTAAGGTTTGCTTCCTGCCGGAGCATCAGCCTGAGAATCGCTAGCACCGTCTCCTTTTCCGACCGGTGGCCGAAACCGAACACGACTTCAAGCCAAGGAAACAACAAACTCGCATGTCGCAGAATCCCAGCGGGTGTGCTTCCGGGGGTAACCAGCCTGTTGTAGGACCGGTCAAACCCGGGCCCAAAGGTACAGCGCACAGACAAGGTGAGAGACAGATATTATGACAACTAGCAACTCCACACACACACACCGTTAACCGTTTCGTCCCGAACGATTGGAGCGATTGATTTTTACATCGTGCCCGCAGTGGAATGAAAAATGCTTCATGGATCGGTCGGATTAACCGAAAACAAAAAGCATCCCCGGCAGAACTTCCACCGCGGCAGCAGCGCAGCGCGGGTCCAAATCCAGCTATTCGAGAAACTACCCACCATTATCCCTGCCTGCCAACCGGCGGGGAAGAACCTATTTTTTAACTCAAAACGCTGCCGAAATTTGGTATATTGCAAATTCAAGTGACAAGTTGTTAATCCTTAAAAACCGGCCTATTAGATAATGTTCGAAATGGCAACATTAAACTTCTAACTTCTAATTTTATTGTTAGCCAATGGGAGACATTTGTATCTATAAAAATAAAATCCCGTCTACAAAATGTTAATAAAACACTTCTTTCATCATCAAATATTACCACAAAATTGTAAAATCGATGAAAAAACAATCAAGCACGCTATCCCATCGCTAAATTAATTAAACTTTCAACAATGTCAGCGCCCGGTTAACCGAAATCACTATGTCCCTTTCGCATGCACCACGGGAAAAGAAAGCAAGCCACGCTGACAGCTTTAGAACGCCCATAGGGCAGCGGATCCTTGTTGTTGAGGGATCGATTGTTGAAAGAACCCCCTTTTACGTCCATCAACGCCAAATGTGCACCTTGCACCGAATCGGTAGGCGGTGCTGCAGCAGGGCAGTTAAAAGCAAGTGCAGCTTCCTTCCCGGCGCAGCGCGCAAAAGGGAAGAAGGCCTTTCGAGAGCGCGTAAGGGTTCCATCGTGTGCCGTGGGTAAAAGAATCGTACGCACACAGTTGCAGTAGTGGAAAGATGGAAATCGGCAAATAATTTACGATCTTCTCTTTCCTTCGGCCTCTCTTTCGCCCTCTCTATCCTTTCTCTCATTCTGGCGTGCGATCCGTATCGCTTGCGAATTATGCTGCTTCTTGCAGCTGAAGCGAATTGAATTGAACAATTTACGGCAGCGGAACGGGGAAAATAACTCGAACGGACGAAAAAAAACCCCTGAATGAGGTGATGATAAGCATGTGCATGTGCGTGCGCCTGTGTATGCATGTAATTATTATTTTCATTTGCCGTGCTTGTTTGCAAATAAAGCAAATATCTTAAACGCGAACGCCGCAAATGATGTATTTATGGTCGTTGGTTGGTCTGAAATTATTCTTGCGCAAGCATCCCGCAATCGAGAAGTACGCGGGTAGGCGAATCGCCGAATTTATGTTGATTTAATTAATTTCCTGTTGCACGAACGAAAAGTTTGTTAACGCGGATTCTGTGTGCAGGTATCAAAAGCGTTTTAAATTATTGGAAAACAATAGCCAACTACTGGAGTACTGGAGAGTACGTTCTGGTACTTTGCCTTTGCCTAACAATGACGATATTTATATCTTAAAACGCTGACTCAACGATAAAATCTCCACGCGCGTTGTTGCGATATGGAATGTGTTATTCTTTAAGCATCTCGCACCCGAGGAGGACGAGGGCTCCACGTGAACTTGAGCAACGCCGCGAAGGTGTGGCTAACGACGCACACGAAAAGGCACAAAATCAATATTTAACTAACTCGCGCACCGAAGATAACAATAAACTCGACAAATAATTACCGTTGCGCTTCCGAATAATTGCCTAAATGATCGCTGGAGCGCTTAAAGCGTGTTACCACGTACCCGTGCTCACGAAGGAGCTGGCAAGTTCTTAGGAGGGGTGCGGCCGCCTGCCAAAACTACCCCATACCCCAGTTGGATTCCGGTCCGTCGGTGCGCGTTCCCCGTTGACCAGCCGCGGTGAGTGCGAAAACACAAGCAAACCCAAATGGTTTGTTCGTTTTTTGCAAGCTTCGTATTCTCCGCATGGGCGCGAGTGGCAGGCACAGCCAGCAGCAGCACACCACACCCAGGGTGTTCATCTCCATCTCGTCAGGAAAACAAACAAATAGGAACGTGAACCACCGTAAACCCGCATATAATTCGTTTCGATGCGTTCCGCAGACCTATCGCGCGCACCGAAGCCAAAGCACGGCAAAAATCGTTTCTTTTGCATACTCCATCATCATGTCATGCTTCCGCGAGCGGATGGAGCCAGCCGAGTTCGAATGCCACAATCATGTTCAAGTTCCTCCGCGCAACTCCGCCGGCGGTTGAGGTAGTGGAGAAACCCCATTATCGACGGACGTGAAGGGAGGGGGATGATGTTTTGGTGCGACTTTCCGGTGATGGTTCCTCTGTCAGTAGCTCGAGCGCAGCGCGCACCCAGAGCTAGGCGGAGAAAACGAGAAAAATGCACTTCCACACTAGCATCACACCATCATCCCCTCGACGGGGCGACGACAACAATGGGTGTAATGAATGCGCCAAATTGTACGAATGCCCCCTGCGAGCGTGTGCTCTCCGGCGATGAACTTTCTAAATTAGTTTGAACCGGGCGCGAACTACGTTTGATTTGGTTCAGATAGTGTGTCCCAAGATCGTTGTGTTGTGTCGCGGAAGAATTGTGCGAACGAAGACAAATAGACACACACACACACATTCAGTCCATTTTCCTTTTTCTCAGCATGCTTTCACACCATCCTCCTTTGCCGGGGCGTTGCCGGTGGAATGTTTGCGAGCTTACCCTCTTCGGCAGCTGTTTTGAGTGATTTACATAGTGCGTTTTTTTCCTTTTCGACTAGCTCCTTCATGCTGGCAACTTTCCGGTCGATTGCACTATGAGAAAAAGCATTGTTCGTGCAGCAAATTAGATGGGCAATTCCGAGTACATACCGCGTCGTGCTCGGAAGTATGATACGGCGCATGGAATTCTTATCGCTTATACCATTTTCTAATGTTAGAAAAACACACAGGAATAAAAGGTTCTTCCCTTTGGCATCTTTTGATAGAATAAATCACTATTAGTACAATCAAAAACAGGTATCTTCGTACACTGAAATGATAGTAAAGTGTCTCGAGTGACAAGTGATCACCCAGCCAATGGTTGATGCAGATCGCTTTCAATTGCTTTGAATTTAAACATACTTTTGACAAAGTTTAACATTACAATTATACTGACAAAGATCAATTCTTCTTTTTCTTCATTGAAGGTTGATCGTACGATCCATGCAAGGAATGGATGAATTGTTATTCAATATCTCCCGAAACGCGCCTTCAACAGTTCATTCAATCATATGACAAAATTTTATCAACAAAAGTTGCGAAATGGATCTGCTCTCATAGTCTAACCACTTAATTTACTGCTCATGTTGAAACTCAATACTGGGAACATGCAAATAGTCAGCAAAATCATTGTTTCCTTTAAGAAAAGCGGGAGACGTACATTCGAAATCATTTGACAATGCCTAATGCCAACCACTAAATGTTGAAATGTTTATTTCGCCGTTCTTTCTATCTGATCGTAACACAATGCACTTTTGTTTCCCCCCTCAATGATGATATTTAATTAATTCGAGCGGAAACTACAAGTACAGTAAATCTAAGAAAATGTATTCCTGCTAAAAACGTGCATGAAATAGTGTGACCATCTCGGCATCTGCACCTCCGCACGTCCACCACAACGATATGCACCGGGGCTGATCGAAATACGAAAAACACTAAACACGTCGACGCTCGCTCTCTCTCTTGCTTTTCTGCGTCCCGTGCTCCACCTCGTATTTTTCATTCATTTTTCTGCTAATCGAACAGCTCCCTCCCGAAGCGGTACGCTCTGGACACGGGCAGCATAAATACCTCGACCAGGAAAGCAGCATAATGTTCCACGCGGAGCAGATTCCCGATCGCATCGGCGGGCGGAATGTGCAGCTCGGAGAGCCACTGCGAGGATTGGCGAGGAAAAACAAACAGAACCGATAGAATTGAAGAAAATTTATGATATCAGCAACTGGCGATCTTCGCGTGAGTCGTTTCGATGGGAGGCAGGCAAATTTGGAAGAGTCGGCTGGTCCGGTGGGGGAAGAACCTGGCCTCGACTGACCGACGGGCGTTCACGGGGCACCAGCTCCCGAGAAGATTCGATGAGCCGGTGGAGGATTGATAAGTGCTTGCAACAAATAAGTGAGCACAAATGTTTTATGGCAAGGCAAGTTTAATATAATACCTAAAAGCGCGCCGAGACACAAAATTGATTCCAAATGTTGTTCACAATTCATTTCAATTTTCAAAAACAAACTTTTCAATCCTTAAGATTGATCTGTTTGAGCTCGTTAGGGTTATACGGTCGGCTCCACCGACGAAACGGAAGATGGAAGAAGGAGAGAGCCACCGGAACAAATTCTTCGCGTGAGCCCCCCGTCAGAACGGTTGGCCGCCGGCTGGGCTTGTTTGCATTTTGAGCACAATTTCCGTCCCTTCTCTCGCAGAAACCAGAAGCACGCCACAGCGCAGCGATTGGCTACGGATGAATCCCCGCGCGCACCAGGTCTCGCTCGTGGTGTCGTGGATAATCTGCTAATGAGATGGCCGGCCAACCGACTGGAGGGGCGGCGGCAAGCGACGCTGATCCAGTAACATCTTCCCGAGTTTCATGGTCCACACAGATTCGCGGAACGTTTGATTTAATTAGGCTCACTTTAATTCTGGGTAGCCGGGTGCCATTTCTCGTGTGCATACAACACCGCATTTAATTACCAGGCACGAGCAGAGCGCGTGGGGTTGTGTGGGTTGATTTCGGCAATCGATTTTGGTGCTTTATGATTCGCTCTTCTTGGTTGTGGAGTTTGCAAGACGTCAATTTTTAAGATAGTCAACTCGTGCAGCTTATGGTATAAACGACTG